>JAVTVY010055189.1:0-30519 GCA_036873755.1 Hanleya hanleyi
AACGAGATTTATCGAAACATATCGCGTATCGGTAATGTCTAGCCTGTTCTCAACTTACAACTGCGATGAGTTAGCTCCCCTTATTTAGTGATTGGCTGATGAAGTGGAGAATTTATTTCGCTGCCCACCCTGTTGATATGTCTCATCCTTACATATGCTATAATCTGTTATACATATATTTTGTCCCTGATTCATGTATGCTAGTGAGTCAATATAGTTTATATCAATTGCTATCTTAACCCTACCAGGCCTAGGGGCATTCCCCCTACCAAAATTTCTACCCTATCTCTGGAATGACCAAAAATTAAGAGCTAACGCTCCGTAACTTTGCAATTTATTATATTGGGGTCACTTTGAGCCTAGTTCCATACCCCCCGATCAGAGAATCATGGGCAAATTATAATTGCGACCAAGTAGAGTACCAGAAAATTTTCAAGCAGTTTTTGCGAAGAAAACACAGAAATAAAAGATTCGAAAAAACAAACCGAAAAATCGTCCAAAAATGCTTTTTTTCGAAAATGGGGTCACGTCCTGTTAGGTTTTTTTTTATTTTCCAGCAGGAGACACCCAGTCCGGGGTATAGTGTATTCCACGTTTCATCCCCCTAGCTGAAAGGTGAACAACTATTAGGGAGGGGGGAACACCCTGGCCCCGGCTTGAACAGGACCCATATCGACCAGGCCAGATAGGGTTGATCAAGTACCATCTCCAAATTGTATTTTTCCAGAAAGGCAATGTCATTCTCTGCATGCTCCAGCCCTTTGCTGTAGAATATGTAGATTATGTGGTATTAATCCAGTAGTCATACACCGGTTTCCAGTAGTGTGCTATATTTTCCCCGTATCGTGTATATTAATTCAGTTTGAAATACATAGTGGTATTTCAAACAGTTACACCTTTCACCTATTTTGCATTTCGTGATAATTTAATATGTAAAACGATAGAACAGGTGGATGGGCATCAATGATAAAACTGATTAATCTAAAATTGACAGAAGATAAGTTGTCCCGTCGAATCTTGAAAAACTTAAAATTAGTGAGTGTATGCAGTATAGTCACGCTTGTTCATTTTGAAAACATATCTTTGTTACTTGTATGTATTACCCTCAATGTGCAGCGACTTCGCTAGTTTCAATGACATTGTTTTAGCCTACACAGGCGCGTCGGAAGCAATTCAATATATGGGGGGGACGTGGTTGGGACCGGGAGGGGGTCCTCGCCTGGGAAATTCTAAAAATTTACCTTTCATTTTGCGCACATTGGCGTATTTTGAGGGAAGATTTTAGAGTGAAAATTTTCACAATTTCCGCCTTTCTAACTCTTTCAAAGACAGATCATTGGTGATCACATGCCCTAAATATATGACTTCTTCTACAAACATCCACTGTTCGCCATCCTAGTAAAATGGAAACATGTTCTATAAGTGTACCCGTCGAGATATTTCTGAAATATGAATGACATAGCGTTAGCAAAGCTAAACATTCCATTAAGTTGGCAACCAATTGAACCGGCACTTGTTTAGGTCATCAATATACACTTTAAAAAACCTAGGCGACACAACACCACATTGTCTTACTCCACTGGTCACATTAAACGGCTCTGGAACTGAGCTTCCCCCTGCGAACATTATGCTACTGATTTGTTCAGTGAAATTGATCTTAGTATGGGTTCGATTGTGATTGCTCATGTCAATGTCACGAGCATCTTGCATTATATGATGCCCATTCATCCATATGTCCTCTGGGAGTCCTGGGTTAATTGCGCTCTCGATTTAATACCCATGTCGAGTTATTTTCTAAAATTATGTGGAGATAGACCAGAAAAATTGGGGAGTCCGGTTATGGTTATCTCCAGAACAACTCAAAGCTGAAACATGATTATAGCTTGCACTACTGGGGTCACTTTGAGTCAACTCGCATGAACCCACGAGCAAGGAATCATGGGTAAATTTAAAATAGGATAATTATATAAACAACAAAATCTTGCCCTTTTTATGTGGGGGCATTGGGATGAAATTGTGGCGGGTTGACCTTGGACCTCATGGTGGACCATCGAGCAGAAGCTACATGAATGTGACGTCATCTGAGAAGTCCGCAGTAGTAGTAGAGAAAGGGCAGCTATGATTGGAATGAGTGCATGTGTGTGGGTTTTGACCTTGGGTGTAAAATGGGTATATCTGGGCCATACTGGGTCAATCGTGCACAGTCGGACTCAGAGAGTGTTAGGGAAAGCACATATATGATCCGATTGGGTGCTCACTTGGGACTAGATATACCTCTAGGAACAAACCCTAGCCCATATTGGTTAGTGACATGTTGGGCTGAACGGAAGTATACAGGGCCATTTGAGTCGCAAGTCCAGTACGGCGTATCACGTTGGGCACACTGGTTCTCGTCAGGTCACCGAAGTTAAGCCACGTTGAGCTCGGTCAATACTTGGATGGGTGACCGAGTGCTGTACTCGCTGGGCTGATCAGTGTCCAGGGTAATAGAAACTGTGGACACTCTCGTGTTCTGGCACATGTAGGCACTGTCGTGTTATGACTGGAAAAAATGTCGAAAACGACGTTAAATCCTACTCACTGACTCACTCACTCACTCACTCACCGCAAGTCCAGTTATACGCGTATTCGCACTCGAGACAAGTGTAAAAGGTGCATTTTCTGATGCGCGTGCGATTCTTTTGAGAAATGTGGGCCACACTTGGTCCAAATGTATTGTGATTGTTGTCCTACTAAATGTCTCCTTATGTACAATAAGACTGAAGGCTTGACGTTGACCCATTGACACCGTGAAGTGCGTCCCATGCACCGAGCCATTATGAAAATCAAGAGCCACATGGGAGCGGTTTCCTATCACAGGGGCTCTGAAAATTGCGGTCGAAATGCGAGCGATTTAAAAGGCACGATTTCGACATCGCAATTATGAATGCCATGTTAGGGGCCGTCATGTCCAGCCTCAATATCGAAAATCCCCAAAGGGCCAAAATATCGACATGGTCCACCCTTAACATCGCAATGACAATTACGTTAGAAAACCTAAGCAAATACGGTACTACCGTACTAAAATGACACAAATTCCTTGGAAAAAAATAGCACATATTGTTGAGTGACTGCTTTTTGAAGCCAAATTGAGGATCTGAGGTTGTTAGATATTTATTAGCTCTATTTAACATCATATGTTCCAATATTTTCGAAAGAATAGAAACTAAGGACATGGGTCTTTAGTTGTCATTGCAACACTTGGTTTAGATTATGGGTATAAGAGTCACTTTGGTCAAACCCTGTGGTCTCTTTCACATATGAGCATGGCAGACAGCAACAACGATATTAACACAGATTGTCCTTGAGACGTATATTTGCTATGCTCAGCACATAGGCCATCGGCATCTGAAGTTTTACCAGTTATGCATATCAACATTATATGACACACTGTTCAACGATTGAATCGCACTGGCTGTATGGCGATCCTCTCCCACAGGGTTGTGTAGTGCAGAGTAATGGACATACCACATACTGGCAAACGATTCTAGTCTGCTAGCCACTCCTAATTTAGCAGCCATGGTAATCTTCTTGTTGTCCCTTTGAGATATAGTTTTCCAGAATCCAGCAAAATCAGTCTTCAGATTTACTGACAATTGAGTCAGCTCAATTTTGCTTCTCCTCAAGCCTACATTTTCGTAAAGCGTACATGAATTGGGCGCGAGAACGTCTCATAATGTCGAAAATTTCACCATGTTTGGGGTTGTTATGAGCACACCACAACAAATACACCGTTCTCGCACTGATAAGCACATCACGCACGCGTATGTTCCTCCCTGTTACAATAGATGTTGGTTCCCCTTGAAGAAATTTCCAGACCATCATTTACTGTTTGGAGTATGCAGTCCGGACAGAATGCATTAGTATCCTCAGAACAACGTTTTCCTATGCAATTGACTTTTTTTTTACAATTTAATCGGATACTTGAATATCCATTGACGCCAATGATTCGTCTTTTCTCTCCCTGTACCATTAATATCAATGTGATTGGTGTGTATTGGCAATAAAACTGGTCAATGGTTCGAACTTACGAAGAGATGAGTGGAGAGACACCGGAGAATGCTCGATGCGATTGATGTGCGGATTGAGTAGATACACAGTGATATAGTCAAGTGACGGTGCCATGGGCATCATTGATAGAGATGAACGTTCCATAATCTTCCCCAAATATTCAACATCAAATAAGACATACTGGCGGTTCGCAGTTCGTTGCCAAATAGCCAAGTACGATTGCCAGCATTCCAGTCCCAATAACACAAATATTGGACACATTACCATTATTCGCTCGAAAGTCTTCAAAAATAAGTCATAAATTCATCACGGTTATCAGGAAAATTGTATGGGAGATAAACATTGATGGGGAAGGCGCTATATTGATGTGATTTTATATCCAGTCCCATTATCCCACTGTCATAGTGTTCGGATAGTTACAAGTTGTTCGTGACCAAAGGCCTACCGGTATCAACAGCTGAAAAAACGACCATAGAATTCTCGATGTACACCGTTCAACGTGGACAAATCAAAGTCTACAACCAATGTGCTTGAAGCAAAATTACATCAGCTAGAGCACGGAGTTTCTTAACCGTTATACACGATACCTCAATCGACGAACAATGGTAAGATACAATGCAAATTTTATTCACCTCCATGAGAAATACGGCTTAGATACACATACCTCATCACCAAAATCAACATGTTCACATATTGGAATGAATGCTTGATTGATAGTTCCCACATGTAGCCATTACTGAATCAGTGTCTAGACTTGGAGACATTAGGCACAAGCACCTCCTGTGACCAGCCGGCAGGGTTTAGCAATGTCATTCAAGATTTTCTCACTGTCGTCATTTAAGTGAAGAATACGAATTGTGCTTCGATCGTCGCCAACTTTTGACAAAATACCTGCAGGCCGAAAGTATCTGACACATGATCCTCCACATCGCGGCTGGTGGTGTTACGAGACAGTCACGACATGAATATGAAACCAGGTGGGTTTGTCTGCACTCCCTTCAAATGCATAGATTTGGCCGTCCATATCGCCGGCTGTTTGTTAGGAGACCGTCTTCTTCGACGAAACAGACTCACTTCAGAGCCATCATCATGGTCATCAAGGCTAGAACAGCCGTTACCACTATTATTAAACTCCCCGAACTGATGAGGAGTAACTGAGCTCGCCGTAGTCTTAACAGTTGATGCATATTTGCACTCGTTTTTCCTGGCACCCATCCGGTGTCGGGTCTCTCTGGGGAGACACCAGCTTGAGGTCCGTAAATCTGTCGTCCAGACTATGTTGGTATTCCTGAGACCCCATCAATGAACTATTTGTCTCGGAATTTTCAATGGGGAGCCAAATCGAATCAACAGTAAATGCATCTCAATATTTCCATGAGCCGCAGTGTCCACAGCATTTACACTTCTACATCATTTCCGAAAGATCCAATAGCAAACTTCGATCGGGCTGACGCTATATCCTTCCAGCATAGGATCCTATATGATTATAAATCCTGTACGATCCGAATGTTGATCCTATAGGATTTATAAATCATTCTAGCTAATCAAATCAAAGATGTTTGGAAAGGGAGTATTCTAGGATTTCTAAATGCACTGACCCTAAAATATGGATGAGAGACTAAAGTAAAGTTTCGGATTCATTCAAATAAATATAATTTTGAAAAGACCAGGTCGCAGATGGCGACTGGATGTAGCAAACCATGCGTTTTAGTCAAGATATATTAACAAAAAAGGTTTCAGAAACGATATATTAACAAAAATAAGTTTCAGATAGCCGCCATCTTGAAATGAAAAGATGGCTGTCATTTGCAATAGCCTACATTGTCACAAGTTGATACAATGGTCCTTAAATGTGGATGTAGCTATTGGCTTACTGTTCATGACTTGTTTAGGTTGAGAGATATTAGCGAAAATAGGTTTCACATGGCGGCCATTTTAAAATCCAAAATGGTCGCCGTAAATGCTGAAGAAAAAAAATGGCAACATCAAAATCTGTAATCTACATATTTGTTTAGTGTTAATTGAAACTGTTTGCCAAGAATGGACCTAAAACGCCCACAAATTTACAAAGTCTGTGGAATATTCTGTATTAGCATCGATAGAGAGAGGGATGATATTTTCCGTATAAATGGCAGAAGGTGTCATTCACTGGGAGGATTCACTCTAGCAAAATCAGAGATTATGATCAACTAATTTGCTCTGATCTGATAAAGCCGTCTAGACAAGACTAGAGAATCAACTCTTTCGTGTTCCTTCCAACCGTTTGACATTTGCTTGAAATGCGTCATCGATTTTCAGATATGAACTTGTAGGCAGAGTTAAGCAAACGTTAACGCCTGAATTATCATCCAATATCAACTGATGACCAGTTTATAATATGTTAACATTACAGATCAGCCCAGAAATTGACATGCATTTACGAATGCCAAGTCTTATGTTCGGAATAGAATTAAAATTGGCGGTGCATACTTCATCCATAGATAGAATAGAAAACGCACAAACTAAATCGCATTACCTAATGCGTCGATATCGTGCTACCGTGCTACTATCGTGCCAGAATCGTGCAGTGATGGTACATTCATTTGTGCATGATGCCCAGTGGTAGTCCACGCATACTCGGATAAAATTATTCAATCGGAAACTATTGGCTCTTGCGTTTTATATAATAATTCATGAATGAAGACCCGGTCGGCGAGATTTAATTCCTTTTGCTACCTTCTTATACGTGTTATTATGTCATTGCACGAAGTCTTCGCTTTAGATTGTTCCTTCAGCGTCGCTCTCTCTTGGTCTAATGTCTCTCTCTGGGCCAGCCTGCGTCAGTCTGACGTGATGCTGAGGTATTCCCAGCTGCCCTAAATCCTTTGTCCCATGCGTCCCTAAATAATTGGCGAATTAAAAGGCCTTGACATAACACACGTCACAATTTTCGCTCATTACTTTCTCCGTTCATATATATATATATAGTTACAACGTTTTTTTTATCTGTTCGCTGCCCTCACACGAAATACTCCCATGCAGAAATGATATATGTGTAACAATTAGTTGTTTTGCTGTGCTGGATCGTCACAATATTGAACATTTGGATTTGTGTTTATGAATGATAACATAAGCAATTATTGGCCTTTCGCTGCGGTTCGCTGTCTGTATTTCACATTATTATTGCACATTAAAATCTGAAATAAAAAAGTTGTGACGCCTACTCCGCTGACCAAAATTGTAACCATTCGGTCAAAGAGCGGTCACAATTTTCAGCGGATGGAATCAGGTGGCGAATGACGACAATCTACAGCCTTCAGAACATTCCAATTGTGTTGGCATAAAAATAAGATACCTTAACTATAACGATTTTATTTGTCAAACAAATGGAATTTGGCTATCTTGGAATCGTTTTTGTTAATGGTGTAATCCCTCCGAGAAAATTCAGAATATGAAAAATCAGGGGTTTTTTCTGTCAAGCTTTTCAAGTAAACGAGAGAAAAAAAATTCTGTTCATAAACGCAACACACTGAGAATTTTTTCCATTCAAACTGAACACCTTTTGTCCGACGACCATCGAAATTAAAACTTGTGTCCTTTCACTGTGCGAGTGAGCATACGAAATAATGTAGCATTTTTCAGAGAAAATTATCTCCAAGAGGTGTTATCTGAAAGTCAATACCACGTCTCTATGACATGTATGAGGTTATAGGACACTACTACATATGAGGTTGTAGCGAGATCGTTCCCCCGGGAACAGACACTTATTGAGCTCGCGCTCCGTATCTCCATTCCTTGCGGAGAGTTCGTATGAAACACCATCGAATCAAAAATTTGGTTTCGATATGGACTAGATGTCCAAGAATCCACCGTATTATCGAGTCTGAATGTTAGGTGGCGAGGGATGCTTTCCTCTAGATTCATGTGGTTGCTTTTAGCCATCAGCCGTCGTCAGTGTTTCTCACCTCTTGCATATCGCTCCAATCTATACGTATAGAATATTCGATAGTCTTCGTCGCGAACTGAAAAGACTGGATGGACATTCATGAAGATAAACTAAAACTCCTGACTTCGACAACCCCGTCCAATTTTGTATATGCAATTGGTATGTAATACATCTGGGTTGTATCCATTACAACGTATATGCCGATAACCCTAATTAATACCCACCCGACACGGTCTCGGATAATGTAGGACATTAGTACCTCGTGGCGCACTGCTATCCATATTGGCATCCATGTGGAAAGCACAGTATCACGCCGAACTCCGAAAAGCGCATGTCAAAATTATGACTTCCGTTACCATGGAGATCAGCTCGTGAAGAAAACCAGGAGGAACACCTCAAATTAGAAGAGATCCTCCGCAAGTAGAATCAAGGGAATATCCATTTCATTTGGATATATATTTTATCTCCTGCTAAGGAGAAAATCCAATGAGTACTGTGTGAGCGAAAACTCACCCCATAGCATGTGAGAGCTGTAAAATCCTTACACCATTAATGCGCGAGGTATTATGACTTTGACAGAATAGGTCGAGCAGTCACGAATGACTAATACCCTGTCACCATTGGACATGCTCTCAGAGTGGCAGCCTAATCGGTCTGGTTCGTATGTCGTTCGCCCTTGAAAAGTGTCGGCAACAATGCTGATTGCTTGATTTATAGGTACTGTACCAATAAATGATACCCATCTATCCAGAGTTGTATTCAGTCTCTTGCTGGTTTCCGCCGTCTTTCTCTTCAGTTTGTCGTCGCAAAAGTAACAACTCTAATATGCTGTTTCCCTGCGAATTTGGAGAGGCATAACACTGTGCTTAGGATAAATCATAGTTTCGCCTAGAATTTTCCGTCATATAGGACACAGTAGATTACAGATCGGTGACAACTGTGTAAAATCGGATGTGAAAAATTATATAATAAATATTTTCTATCTACTCATTGTCTTCGCAGAGAAAGAAAAGCATGAAAGGACATTGTCCGCAAAACACATGGTCCGGAAATTGAAAATATATCCAAAGAATCCCACATGTTTGATTATTCGACTTTGGTATAGGGTCGATAAGTAGATATAATTAAAATCTATTTAAACCGACTGACTACCGTAGCTCCGTTTTCGAAGACACGCCTTTTTAAAGCTGGCTTTCTGACGTATATTTTGTTTATGGTGGAAAAAGTCGAATTTGAAATATTCAATGCTCTAGTAATTTGCGTACGAAAATTCTTGAGATGGTGCCAGTGGTTTAAAGACGGAACGACAGAAGATGAGGTGGCAGAGAGATTGTCAGCACAACACAGAGAAATTGATAATCAGGCTACATTTCCTGCGCAACAGCATGAAATTTAAATAGCTTTTTTCTAAACATTTTCAATAAATTACTTGATCTGTATGTTTTCGGTTACAGGCTAGAGTAGGTAGGGCCAAAAATGATCTTATTTGGGAAATAAATTTTATTCTAATGTCCAGTACCCCTGCCTTATGCACAATGCTGAAGAAGAATAGTCCCGATTTTAGAACACCCCCTCTCGCCTCCGATACATATCATTCCCAATGGAAGCAGGCCACTTCCCCCCAAACCAATTCCCCCCAGTCACTTCCCCTACAAAAAAAAAAAAATTCCCCCCGAGAAATTTGAGTTACTTCCCCTCCTCAGGTTTGCCACCCCCCCCCTCCTAAAATATGTCCTCTGCTTACTTTTGAGTCATGGTTTGAGGCGATTTATTTGAAGTATTTGGCAAGGAATAGAAGATCTCCACCGAGAGAGTCTATAATATCCAATTAATAAAGGAGAAATGAAAATTATCACTCGACTTTAATAAATTGGATATGATAGCCTCACGAGGTGTAGATTTTATTCATCCCATAAATAGTTTGATAGTAGTTTTGCCGAAGAAAACAACAAAGTTTTGCACGATGCGATCTGATGTTCTGCTGCGACAACGTAATCAATGTGCAATATAATGTTAAATAATGTCTGGACAATGCCTTGGGTGAAACAGAAGGGTTGTCATAGTGGACACTGAATACTCCCCTCGAAATGGGACCTACAAATATCGGCGCCATTTCTGAAGTATGGGTGAGATTCGACTAGACACTATTATATTTGCTGGGTGGAAGTGGATGGTGCTGTGAACGTACCAGGACATGCAGGTGGTAACTTAACTATTATTCGGAGGATTCCCGGTAAAAGACTGTAAAAGATGGTGTACAAGACTGAGCTGACGTCATGATGTTTGTTTCTGAAACGGTGTTGCCGAGAATGGCAGGAATATTTCTGTGTTGACCGTCGTTAATTCTGCTGTAAGCTGCCACTGACTGTATGTGACGTATCTGCATTAGTGTTTCCTCGCGCTAGAATTTGCTAGCCGCTTTTTCCTGTGTGGATTTGCTGTTCCAGATTCCTCTGCCATGCGTTGAGGCAACTGGCGTATATTGTTTTCACGATGGGCTGACGGCGGGAGATCTTGAGGAAAGGTACTCACATATCAAATTTGGAACAAATCTCCTTGTCTGCATCCACGGTTGTTTTGGAAAAATGCGAGAAGTGATAGGTGTTAACGACCCAATTATGTTTTCTCCAGTACCAGCAGCACCGAGACATCATCATCGTGGGAGCCGTAAGCTGACTGCTCTTTTACCGTTTTTTTGTTCTTGGCACATCTACGAAGACAATCAAATTATCACCTAAATAAGTTTCGGGTATCGTGGCGACCTGATATTGGCTATTTCGCACCTTTACAACTTGTTGAATCATGACCTTTATATTTGCAGTCGGGACCTGACTTCCGGTGGAATTGGCCTCAATGAGAAATGGTTTGTGATATATGTTAGAATGTTTAACCCTACCTGGCGTGGGGGGGAGGCACTTTCCGCCCCCCCCTGTTGGTTTTTTGCTCCTATCTTCGGAACGACAACAAATTGAGAGCTGAAACTCCGTGACTTTTCGATTATCATATTGGGGTCATTCTGAGCCTATTTGCATGACCCCCCGAGCAGAGGATCATGGGCAAATTCAAAATGGCGGCTATGTGAGGTACCAGAAAAGTGATATTTTCGTCATATTTCTTCAAAATTTTTGCTTTTCTGTATGAAAAAGTGGATGAAACCTATTTTATTTCATATCAGATTATTATTTACTAATTTATCATGCAGTTTTTGCCAAGAAAAAACAAAAATAAAAAAATCGAAAATTCTGACCGAAAAATCGTCAAAAAACGCTCTTTTTAAAAATGACGTCACAGTGAC
Source organism: Hanleya hanleyi (assembly GCA_036873755.1). Classification (NCBI taxonomy): domain Eukaryota; kingdom Metazoa; phylum Mollusca; class Polyplacophora; order Lepidopleurida; family Hanleyidae; genus Hanleya; species Hanleya hanleyi. Next base: position 11,271 of record JAVTVY010055189.1, read on the forward strand.
GTCATTATGGCGGCCATCTTGGATTTTTTTTACATTTTCTTGTAAAGCTTGACCCAAAGATATAGTGTATATATTTAGATATAGATATATTTCAGCCCTCTAGCCTTAGCGATAGCGAAAATATATAGGGGGCACTTTCCGTCCCTCCCCAGGCTGCGGTACACCCGAAATCGCCCAGGCCAGATAGGATTAAATAATAGCCAACACAAATTTGTGATATTCGATAAGAATTTTAGATACAGTATTAATATACCGAAGATTAGACTATTCATGTGCAATTGATTTTTTCCTGTTCTTGAGGTGTCGATCTCCAACTTAATTATAGTCCAGTCAATAAATGAAAAAAAACATCGAAGCATTTCTACATATAGTGCCGCCCCGAACCTCCAGAAACCCATATTCGCATCTGGAATCCCACATTTGTTTCTGTCTGGGATTTTGATTAATCAGTTCTCAGAATATTGATGGAAAGTGCAATATGAACGTTAGACAAACGAAAGTGTTCAATTGGTCGCGTCAGATTCAAGATGGCCGCCATCTGAAAACGACTTCAGTCAATAATTCACTAACCACACAGTATATCTACATTATTCCTGTCGATACACTGATATTTTAGGGTTTCAGTTCGGCGTTTATTACACAATAGATATGTTGTACTAGCGGCCATCTCGGATTTTCTAAATGGCCGCCATCTTGACCTTATTTTTGCTGATATCTTCATTAACTTCGAGATTCTGATGGCACCACAATAGATTTGTGTATTCCCGGGGTGCATTAATATCAGCCATCACAGGTTTCGAATTGGGGACCACGGGAAAGAATTTTGTCAGTCTTATTAGCCAACCACGTTTAAACTTGATTTGGTAATAAAATATTGAAACTTTTCATCAACCCAAGTCTGTCAACTTGGCCTATATGTACACTACCTGATAGTATCAGATTATGCTCATAACTTCGATATTTCAGATCCACTCAACTGACTAAATTATGACAATGCCGTAGGGGACTTGCCATTTCTCATCAGCAATAGCTTTCTGTGCCTTCAGCGGGTGTATTCGTATAACACTGATCAGATAGAACTAATTCTATTGAGAAAAATGCAAACCGGGCTACTGGTGATTTGAACTGGAATAAAAGATAGAAGTGTACATACGACGCAATGATAAAACGCTTCTAGCAATATCTCTTAGCAGTTTACCTAACACTAATGCAAATGCGTTACCGTAGTCCAAATAGATTCGCGAGAGCCACACTAACTTTTCGCATCGATAATTGACAGTATACGTCTAGTTGAAGGTTACATGTCTGGTGGTCTCATCAAAACATATAGCAGTCAAATAATTTTAATGATTCCGGCAAGACAACACGATTTTTCAAATATTTGATAAAAATTGCCAGTCAAGCAGGGTGCTTAAGCAACCCTTACAGATCTGGATTAGTTACGATACGAAACATAATGCCATTCACCTGTCTGCTATAGTAGTTCAATAGATACATTGTATTTATCACCCAAACTCAAAGCAAGTTTAGTGAAGACACTAACCTATAACGTTGAACTAGTTTCTGCAGTAATGGATTGTGAGGTGATTGTACTCGTCACATAAGCACAATACCTAGTGCCGACTAGCGCGATTCAAAGTACTGAAGAACTATTATTACTAATAAACCGAGTCATACATTGTCTTTTTGAATTTGGTGCTAATACTGTTATATGGAATATGGAATAGGTCGTTGGATTATGGACGCGGATATTCTGTAATGGACGACGGCTGAATTATGAATGACGGACCAGACGCTTGTAATTTCATATAGAATATTGGTTTTATACAGTGAATGATATATACTTTATATGATTTCAAATTATTTCACCAACATATACATATATGTCGACCCCTGATAACAAATTGCACAGGCATACCTGTATTTTTATGTGGCGTACAAAGCTGGCATACATTGGGAGTATAGAAAACCACATTGCTAGTTTTATTGGTATAATTAATATTTTATTCCGTTTTTGGTGCATTAAACATAGTAATAAACATTTTAAAAACAACGATAATTCCACTGATAAATAGCTATACATCACGAACTTTCAAGAGAAAAAAAAATATATATCGGCAGTCTACACAAATATGTATATGAGTAATAGTGAGCAGTATTTATATTAATTTTCCATATGAACTGCACAAGAAACCAACTTCCGTATATATGCATTTCTAACCATGCTTATCTCTTCTAAGGTGAAGAAAAAACTTCAGTATGATTTAGTAAGCCGTAATAAAATATTCCGTCCAAATATTCCATATCAATCCGTAAACAGCATGTGACATAATGATCACCGTTTATTAAATTGGTCCCAATTCTTGTTGCTGATGTAATAAACATTCCTTAATTCATCTTGTATATGTTGTAGGTTTGGCAACTTCTTTTTTTTGGACAAATTAACAGCTATCATTAAATTTAAGAATTTTATTTCTCGGGTTCGTCAAACCCAATATGACGGTCGATGCATTAATTTGTTCATTAAACTGATATTTCCTTTGGTTTATGACAAAAACAAGCACATTGCTAGATTTCGTTTGGGGCTCTGCAAACCATTCATTAATCCCCAAAATTGAAACCCCTGTGTGAATCTATATCGAGATTCATTTATTTACATAGTAATTAACATAGGTTTAGGTGGACAAGGGCCGGTTGTATTCAAATCGGCATTGGCACTAGCCGACTACTTGCGTCATGAATGATAATACAAAGCTTTGGTTTACTGAAATGTCAAATGAAATGAGGCTCAGGTAGTGATTATCTTAGCATCCAATATGCTGCATCCAAATCTGTCCCCGTCTCCGTATATTCATCGAAACTCCGAAAGATAGTAAGCGGATACTATCTTGCTTAATAGTATATCTTATTGGGTTTATTCAGTCTGTTTTTATGATGTAAAGCTCCATGGATACTTTCAAAATGGCGACCATAACTACACGCAAAAATCTATGTTTAATGATGTTTGAATGGCATGATGTAGAAGTGCATTTTATGGAACACGAAATTTTTGTTGATTGCCACTTCGCGAATAAGTTCATGTATTACCACTACATTTCGCTACGAGATTTGAGGAGAATCTCTCAGGGCACGCTGGAAGCATATGTACCGCAGTCTCGTGTTAATTAATATTTGGGAAGTGGAAATCCATAGCAAATCTTCCTGTACAATAATGTATTCGCTCAATTATTCATGTTTTCCTTACAAAAAAGCGTACGATGATTTTCTTACATCAAATCGTGCGACACTTTGTGTCATACAGAACCGTACTTGAGAGAAACTGCAATAATTTAACAAAATTTAAAATAATGGAACATAAATCGCCCGAGTAGCACATTCCGACCAGATGACGTCATCTTGACGTCGCCTGAGCAACCAAGGTCAGTCTGCTCGCATAAACTGTGAGAAATGCATATAACCCCTCAAATCGAGCCGAGGAAATTGTTAGATATCTCGCATGAGGGATGGCGAAAATGCACTGAGGAAAATGATTAAACTCTTATTAACAGCCGTGCCTCATGGCGGCCATCTTGGATAATGCCTCCATATCTCATTGCTCTCCCAGGGTGATATGTTTAATTTCGTGTGAGCTTTACTGCTTTACCACTCATTTTTTTGGAATTACAAGCGTCTGGTCCGTCATTCATAATTCAGCTGTCGTCCATTAAAGATTATCCGCATCCATAATCCAAGGACCTATTTCATATTCCATATAACATCTGCACATATCTGGCTGACAATTTTGGCTTATTAATTTTACTGATATTATTTTCTTTCCTCAATTAATTAAATGTTATTGTCTTATAATAATGTAGCTCTGTATAACTATTCTGCTTAAAAAAATGAAAGTTTGACACAGTACGGTTGGTAAATATACAAAGCTCGGGTGTCCAACCGACCCGACATGAAAATTGGGTGGCCATTTTGGAAAATGCCCAGGGGACATTTCGCGGTGGCTCCAGATCCAAAAATGTTTTTGCAGATGCCTTCTTTTACCTTGTGACAAGTTTCATGCTTTTATGAAGAAGGCACAATTCTATGGAAAATCTGCACATATTGACTAGTATTAGCGGTCCAATTACTAGAAACATCGTGGCTGTGATTGTCGCAAGCCTGTCTTAAAACATTGAACGCCGTCAAATCGAGTCATGCCCCAGTGATTACAGCAACGGATTTACTTCCTGGTCTGGGACATCTTCCTGAAGGCAAATGTTGCCTTATGAGTAAAAACTCATTCACTCGGAAATCGATATTAAATCCTGTATGCCGACATATTCCGATCATGTCTGAGTGTCAACACTTGCTCGCTACATGAACTGGGTATTGTTGCAAGACGACTAGAGAAGAGATTGGCTGCAGGAGCAATACATGTACATTGAATGTTTACAAAAAACTAACACAAAATAATGCTATTGTCAACCCAGTCACGGAAACAGTATGGTGCATATTACAAATCTGACTCATCATCACACTGCAGAGTTTCATTTTTTTGTTATCAGTAAATCCGAACAGAGACATCGGTAATGGATTGATCAGAATATGCAACCAAACAGAGTTGGCGGTGGCATATTGCAATTAATCTTATTCACCAATGGTGCTGCCAGAACAAATACTATTTTTTGGAGTATCCTGTCGCCAGCCTAATACTACTCAACATACATGTAGGAGACTAGATGTTAAATATTAACCATACCAGGTCCAGGTGGGTGGCATTCTGGCCCCTACCAACTTCTACCCGATCTCCTGAACGACAAGAAATAGAGAGCTGAGACTCTGTGACTTTGTAGCTTATCATATTGGGATCATTTTGAGCCTATTTCCATAACCTTTCGTGCGACGGATTATGGGAAACTTCAAAATGATGGGTCCAGAGAAGGGGTATTTTGTCGTTTTTTCTTCAAAATAACTGCTTTTCTGAGAGAAGAAATGAGCATGAGCAAAACCTATTTTATTTCAAAGGAAATTATTATTTACTAATTGATCATGCAGTTTTTTCGAAGAAGAAATTCGAAAAATCGAAAAAAATTGCCTCTTTGAAAATGACGTCACTGTGACGGTATCAAGCCGGCCATCTTGGATTTTATTTACAACTTCCGATAGGGGTTGACTCAGTGGTATAGTGCGTTAAGTTTCAGATCCCTAGCTCAATAGGTAAGGAAAATATTTTAAAGGGGGGAGGGGGCGGACAAATGGCCCCCCAAGGCCTGGACAGGTCCCAAAATGCCCAGGTCAGTCACCCTGAACATAACCGCAGTACCCACTCAATTAGTTATTGATATCGTTCGCTTGACTGCTGGCACGACGTACATAAGTATTTATATCTCCTCGTCGTATTTCAGGCTTCTTCCATGCAATGCTAGAATAAGATCAGGACGATGCATGAGAACATCGAGGCATGCCCGATAATCCATATGGTGGTCATGAATTTATAGAAAGCAAAACATGATGACCTCTGTTACTACCTGAAAGGATATAATACAGCGGAAAATGACAATGATGTTTTGTCTCTGAGAAAGTTATGGTGCCAAAGGAAGGAAATGTATCCCCTGTCCTCCACTCAATGTCATTTTCCACAGTAAATGTTGGGCTGAGTTGAGACTATCCAGTTCAGGGTAATTTGTCCCTTCCCTCCGTGACCCTTCTAGTGTAAAGCATAAACTGGGAGTCAATCAGGGTTAGCATCTGGGCCTGATATTACATCGAAGCTAGGAAGCGTGATTGGATACCGCCTGTTATGATGAAGCTACAGGAGTCCAGAGCAAGATAGAAGATTATTTTACCAAGGCTTATTATGTGCGTAACAAAATTTTAATCTAGTAGAATTTTGTAACCACGGTATGTGATTTTTTTTTTACCACAGTTATACCGTCTTCTGGGAATTCGGTGTCCGTCTCCCTATATGGAAATGGGCATGTCAGCCCGATTAACTATTTTCTTTTTCTAAATATTAAAACGAAAGTAGATTTTGGTATCGAATATCCAATTATCATGCTGGAGTTGGAAAACAGTAAAGGGTTCATGCTGACCTATAACCGCTTTTTGTGTTTTACGTTTGGCCGAATGAACAATAGTATACCATTCTTCTACCTTTTCTAATGAATTTCATAGAACGGAAATGGGTTTAACGGTAAATAACGATCTTAGGTACTTGCTGCCAAATGACGTTTTCTGAACGGGAATAACTGATACCCTTGGCAAACCGTCGAAAGTAACAGTAAAATATTAACCGATAACCGTTTTAGATTTTTTTTAGATTTCCCTATGTTGTACATGTCATCCAGAAATATGTAAATCTCATATCATTTATCAATGATAGAAATACATCATTCTTTTATTCCATAATAATATAGCTATGTTAATATTCTTATTCATAACCAGAAGTCATTATTAAAAAGCCAGCATTAAAAAGCCTTCTTCAACAACCAAAGTATTAAAGTGTGAACCAACAAAGCACAATTTATGTAGACCGTAGGGAAGAATTCTATAGGTATACAAGTATCCAGAGAGAGTAGATTGACGCTGCCGTGATTTCGTATACTTTCACCCCCGATTTTCAACACTAGCTTGTGCTGTGGCGGACGCTTATCATATTTAGTTACTTATGGGCACATTTGCTTAATGGAAAGTGCGGAGCATCATGGGTGAATTAGAAACGTTTTCGTCGCCGGAAGTGGTATTGCTGATTTGGTTACAAACTGTACGGAAAGAAAGGGATGATTTTAGACCGTGTCTCTCGCCTTGGGACGAACACACCATGTTGTACGGCAGATAGCTGCCGCTGTAACGCAGGAACGTCTGTCAACGCTTGTCGTAAAGCATTGAGGATTGCGAAGTGAGAGTGAGGAGAACTACGAGTGAAGCGGATGAGTGAGGAGGAGTCTCGCTTAATAACACCGTACTGCAGACGATATCATGCGGGGAACACCCTATGGGAGAATACATGTCTGGCGATCGGTGATTTCACCATTAACCCCTCACCATCGCCAAAAGTGGCGCGGTGCACCCTATAGCTTCCAGACCATTCTAGGAGGAGACTGGAGATACAATGAGCGAATTCTGTCCCTGTGCATCTGCTCCGATCTTCCACGCGCCTCGCAGCGACGTCATCCAATGCCCAAATCCTCTACGCCGCCCCCATACCGAATAATACCCTAAATCTCTCCAATAGTACTGAAGGATTCCCCAGTTGTTATCCCTACCTGGCCTGGGATGGCCCCCTACCAAACTTTCTGCGCTATCTCCAGAACGACCAAAAATGGAGAGCTGAAACTCATTGAATTTATAGTTTATCATATTGGGGTCATTTTGAGTCTATTTGCATAACCCCTCGAGCAGAGGATCATAGGTAAATTCAAGATGGCGGCCAGGTGGGGTACCAGAAAAGTGATGTTTTTTGTCATATTTCTTCACAATTTCAGTTTTTCCGCAATGAAAAGTGGGCAAAAATTATTTTATTTCACATCACATTAATGTTTGCTAATTTATGATGCGGTTTTTGCTGAGTAATTGCATAAATAAAAAATTCGGAAAATCCGACCGAAAAATCGACCAAAAAATGTCGTTTTTGAAAATGACGTCATCAAAGCGACCATCTTGGATTTTTTTGACATTTTCTGGTAGAGCTTGACCCAAGGGTATAGTGTGGTCAGTTTCAGCTCCCTAGCTCAAGCGGTAAGAAAAATAATTAGGGCGGGGGGGAGGGCCATTTCGCCCTCCCCCCCCCAGGCCAGGACAGGTCGGCCAGATAGGGTTAATGATGTTAATGATTTTCTTCATTTGTTTCATCAAGTGCATTGCTCGATTTGCTCGACAAGATGATTCATGCTTTTGAAAGAAAAACAAATCAGTAAAATGCTACCATGCTACCATAAACAAGCGCTGAATGAGCGCAAAGACCTCCGTCGAGGCAACAGGGTCAGTAGGGGAATAGTACATCACTGAATAACATAGGGCCGGATGCCAAGCTCAATTTTGCATTCGTTGACGTGAACTTCACCAATGGTAATTAACGTGAGATTGAGGGTTCCCCACTAGCATGTCCAGCTAGGGATGTGGAAGTCACATTCCCCGCAAATAATATTTCTTTGATTTCACGTGCTTGAAATATTGGGGTATGGAATCTAGTATATTGATGGAAAACCTGGAATACTGCTTGAGACATTAGGCCCCTTCCCACCCACACCTCCCCATGAGAGGACACCCCCACCCAAATCAACACGTTAGCGGCAGGAATGAGACCCTGTGTGCCTAGTTTTACCAACTTGCTTGTGATTTTATGGTATAGGCCCTACACATCAACACTTCATATTTTGTATGTGTACAGTATAGCATCCTCATTGACAGAATCCTCTACAAATCACATCTGATTTTACCGACACTTCGTTCTGATCTGTCTCAGCATCATGTGCTGATTCCATGAGCTCGGAATAATTTTGTATACTGGTGTTACAGGTCACCTTCACCATAATGTATCAATTACCATGGACTTGTACATGTATCACATTCATATTGAATGGTGATGGCTGATGAGAATATTGCCCATATGGAACAAATGGCTGGATTCCAGCGAATAAAAAGTCCATGTTAATCATAAACAACATACAATTAATAATACTATCAAATAATTATGTATATTCCTTGTCGACATCAATATAATACAGACAATATTATGACTGAATCAGGGTAACAGATATCCAAGGGTATATATGTCTACACTAAGCTGAAGGAATTGCATGATGCGTATTATATTATGTTGTAAAACTTCACTTGCTAATCTCGATTATGTTGCTTATTGTGAAAATAAATGAAGTTATGAAAATAAATTTAGTATGATTGCCCAGTACCCACAAATTAGAAATATCTTCAACAGCTAAAGTTAAGCCAATCATAACAATATATAACACCATGGTACTCAGGAAATCACCTGGCCAAGGGACATAATTTTGTAAAAAGGAAACAAAAAAACAAAACAAGTATAGATCCACACTGGCGCAGACCAGAAAGTTTTATGACCTTTGATGATATTTGTGGAGCATGCTGCAGGACTTCAACTTTCATGAATCTGATATTATCCACACAATCCCATTCTACATGATATTTTTGCCATAGCACCGATAAACTAGATCCCTTCATTTATGTGGTCTAGATCCAGGAGCTATTGGGGGCTGCAGGTTTAGTAAAAGTTAGATCCAATTATTCTGAGAGAAGGAATGAAGTCCGGCATGGTTGTTTTAAGTTAAAACTGGGCATCCTTGAAAATGTCTGACCGATTGACACATGTATCACTCTGCCGGTCATCATTACATGCGTAATGTTTATTTCCTGAGGAATCAGCTGATATCCAATATGGGGGGGGGGGGGGTTGTGGCCAATCACTGACTCTGGTCTCTGATGCTTATGTGCTTCATGGCCTACGTGACAGGTTTATGGACTTTACAACATGTTGGCAGAAGATTATTGTATCTTACATCAAGTTCATGGCTGGAACTATGAAATAAATTTAAAGGTAAACATATGCCATTCACATAGCATTGTACATGTATATGTGCTATGTCGCTGTAAATTGCAGGATTAGTGGTCTGTGGACTGCGTACGTGATACAGTTACGGGCAGCGGCACATGTCTGCAGAAGTTTTTCAATGCTCTCCAGGTAAATGCCATGACTGGAATATGAAATTAATTCAAAAGTAAACATGCCATATATGACATTGTACATGTATAAGCTTATACATGTGACATGTTGCTGTGAATCACATGTTTTTTGGCTTGTGAACTACATGATACTGTTATGGGCAGCAGCACATGTTTGCAGAAGTTTACTGATGGTTTCCCAGTCCGAAACAGGCAGGGAAATATGAATTTGACCCAAAAATCAACCGGACTATTACACAAAAATACTACAATATAGTACATGTTGTTTGTGTTGAAGTTTCGCACAATTTGGATTTCACGGACTACGTGACAGGTTTATCATGTACGACACATGTTGGCGGAACTTTATTGATTGTTTTCCAGTCCGAAACAGGCAGGAAAATATGAATTCGCAGAAAAAAGAAATCCTGCATTTTACATGATAAAGACATAAATTTGGTACATGTGCTGCGCGTTGATAAATCGCACAATTTTGATTTGGCAGACTACGTGAAAGTCTTATGGGCTACGGGACATGTTGTCAGAAGTTTTCCAATGCAGTCCCAGTCCCAAGCAAGGAAGGAAATATGAATTTGACCCAAAAATCAACATGACTAGTACACAAAAATGCTACAATATTGTACATGTTGTTTGCGTTGAATTTTCGCACAATTTGGATTTCAAGGTCTACGTGACAGGTTTATCATCTACGCCACATGTTATCAAAACTTTGCTAATGGTTTATTAATCTGAAACAGGCAGGGAAATATGAATTTGCAGAAAAAAGCAAACCTGCATTTTACATAATTAATACATGAATTTGGTACATGTGCTGCGCATTGATAAATCGCACAATTTTGATTTGGCAGACCACGTAAAAGTCTTATATGGGCTACGGGACATGCTGGTGGAAGTTTTTCAATGTATTTCCAGTCTCAATCAAGCATGGAAATATAAATTTGACCCAAAAGTAAACATGAATTTTGAATAAAACCAAAGAAAAATAGCACATGTTGTTCGCCTTGAAGTTTCATACAATTTGGGTTTCACAGACTATGAGACAGGTTTGCCATCTACGTTATATATCAGTGGAAGATTACGGATACTTTTTCCGGGCCCAACATGCAGCAAAATAAACGAAAAATAAAATATGCATTTTACACAACATTACAAGTATATGGACCACGCCCCCTTTGTTAGGTTATTCATTTAACGATTAATTGGCTATAGTTCGATGGATCGAGACTGATCTGCGTTAGTACATATGTCATAGAACATGTTCGCATAGATCTGGAGTAATGAAACACTCTTGGAAACAAGAAATGACTCAAAATACAAACCCGGAAATGGAAAACAACAACCCCATGTAATGTTTATACAGGTGGATTTTTTCGTGTTTTTCGTCTTTTGATCACAGATCGAGACAGGTGTCTCTTATAGGACATGTCAGAGAACATTTTCGCATTAATGTGCAGTCGTGGGAGAGGCAAGGAACTAAGAAATACACCAAAATGTATTCATGGATAGACCACGACACGGCAACAACACCGAAAACGCCAATTTCCGAGTGCTGATTTGGTTGATCAGGGAGAGATTAGCGATCAGTAATAATGGTGACATACGAAAGAGGAAAAATAAAAGCTGGAACAGTGTAAAAATATATAAACTATGTATAAATATGACTAAATATTTCGAATATTGGAAATGACTAACAGTAAATAATTCTCCCGTACGTCGGCTGACATCTTGGTTTGCGCGACCTTGGTGACCTTCCCCACCGTAAATTTTATTTCGGGAAATAGAGCTAATAACATGTTTGCTGGTGGAAAGGGAATATTTCCTGCCTCCTAGATTTTCACAAGCTTTCGTTTGATGGGGAAAAGAGGGAGAGAAAGGGTGCAGTTTAGGCAAAGGGGGGAGAGAAAATTGATGGGAAATCTGACCTGATTTGGCAAGGTCGTTTGAGATTCACAGGACCGGATAGCTCTAGTTTCGAGATTGAGGTGGAACCCGACTACAGAAGCAAGGCCCACTGCAATGCATTGCAATGGGGAACCCCATTATTTCAATTGTTTCCAAAGAAATGTGCCTCAAGATTTCGTCGGGAACCATGACGATCCCTATTGGAAATACTATGAGTCGTGGGTTCCCCATATGACAATTATTTGGCGGGAGATTTCACGTTGCGCTCCTAGACCTCCGTCTGATCGACGGAGGTAAAAAGTACGGACACTCTACATCAGGGTCGGACATTAGTCCCCAGGTGTTATTTGTCCGTAAGAAACTCGTCCCTACTTAATATTATGTGAAGGAAATTGTTCAACAGTTTGCAGTGTCACTGGCCTAAACAAAAAAATACACAAGAAAGATCCATGCAAGAGAGAAGGGAGAATAGAACTGACGTTTTAAACCAAGCAGCATCCCAATCCACGAGAGAAATGGTCCTCTTGGTCCCGATCGAACTGAATGACCGCAAATGTATCTGTCTCAGGCATATTGCAACTAAATATATCCACCCTATAGATTGTGAGACGTTTCAAAAATCTGTGAAAACTATTGATTCTTGGCCCAAACTGCGCATTGCTTACACCTCACACTATTAACAGCGGACAATAAATGTCACAAAGCCGTTTAGTTAATTGTCTGTGAGATTGATTCATCCCCGTAGAACAGTCAAGGCTGAATATCGAGGGAACGATAACTCTTCAATATTCGATCAAGATGGAATGCGATTGTCTTTGTTCGCCGTAAAGTCGGCATTGTCGAGGATGCCATTTTGGGTAGATCTACGTAGGCTCGTAATTATAATTGCATCTTGGGTATCAGAACTGTATCCAAATTTTTCATCAAGACCAGGGGGCTGCTCATAGGAATTAAGCAAATGTTTTAGGTACGGAGGAACACTCGAATTTGTCTGGATAGAGATTAAGTGAAACTAGCAAGCATACCTAGATAAATTGATATATTCTGCTATTTCAAATTTGCAATCATATATAAATAGTCATGTTTCGACAGAAATTACAATTCGCCAAATAAACTCCTCATTTTCATTTTTACCTCAGTTATAGGAGAGAAAATAGGACATGCATTAAAGAAAATGAGTGCCTCAAATTATTCGGATTAACTTATCGCAAGCACATGAGAGCGCACAGGAATAGGCTTTCTGAATAATTGGGCGAGTGGTATATTTTCATGTGGTTGACGTGAGAGGCCAACATGTGAATGTCGCCAATGTATCTGATGACGTCATGTACCTACGTTTCATGACGTGATGATACGTCAAGAGAGATCATCATGCTCACGGAATCACACATCGGTTATTGGTGAAAGTATTACTTCTACCTACGCATTTTCGGAAGAAGAGATTTTCATTGACCGTAGTTCAAGCCCTGACGGCACACCACGATGCAAGTTTCGGTTTTTCTGTGCAGAAATATTTTATTTCACTGAATGAAAATTGCACAAATTTCGCGATTCGCGATTTTCAAAGCGAAATTAGATTACAATAACAGCTAACACAATAATACTGTTGCTCTTCTGGCTATCGTTCCCGGGTATATTCCATTTTACCAATATATCTGCAGACAATTTTAGGTACAGATCTTATAAATATCGGGTGTTTGACGGCATACCCTGACTGGCTAGCCGTTACGCCATTCGGTTTGTCCTTAGTATATCTTTCACATGATCAGCTACACTGATACTTTATCGCTTTGTCAACTAACCAAGTCAGCTTTTGTAGTGGATTGTTGGAAATTAGAAATTGGGACATTTGACGGATTGCTGTATATCGACCATCGCTTAACTGACACTTCGAATGGAATGGCCAATGTCAGGCAAGTGTACAATACTCCAATTATAGGCTGGCAAAATGACATATGTACTGTGGCAATTATTTCGTACAGTAGAGGAAAACGGACATGTCAACCTGTTACTGCCAATCTAGAAATACGTTCCGTGCAATAAATTGTCTCCTCGTTGAAACAAGTTTTTTTCCTACTGCATGTAAAACAGAGAGACATATCACCTGTCTTCTTAAATGGCCTTACTTTTCTTTTCCCCTTGATAATATTGTATGAAACATCTTCTTTTATTTAAGGTCTGCACAGTAATGTTCAGAGCGGGAGAGAGAGAGAGAACTAAGTTATAATGTCGCGTTCATCAATATTTCAGCTATATAGCAACGATCAAAAAAAATCTGAGTATTCTAACAAAAACAAGCCAACAACCCAGCAATCCAGAAATAATCAACACAACACACCAAAAGACATGCCCATACATTAAAACTTATGCAACATACCGATTTCTTTCAAATAACCGAAAATGAAGTCTTCTTTTACCCGACTAAAAAGATCTTCTAACGTAGCTGCTTGATAATCTCTTACAATCTTACAATCTATACAGTCGATTAGAATATGTTTAACTGTGAGATCCTCGTGGCATGGAATACTCCTTGGGGCTGGCTCCTTTTTCAGTAATGTTCGTGAGTTGATCGGGTATGGCCGATTCTACATCGCCTGATCATGGCTTGATCGAAAAGTTTCTGGCTAGTCAGATGAATATATCCTACATTTATTTAAAACTCACGAAGTTTGTTATTATCCACAGCATTGAGGGAAATGAGTTGCCTGCGAAACGAATTATGTCAACAGATCATTGGTTTAATAATGGTTTTACATGGTATTTATATATCTGTTTATTTGCTATAATCATGATACTGGTACCCACATCATCGCAGCTGTTTACATAATTCGTTAGCATACCGTTTGACTTATGGCTTTAAATTTGCACATTTTCGTTTTCAGAGGCTAATTATTGTTTGTGTGCTTTCGAATATTTGTTCTTTTTAAAGGAGACACATTAATATTATTATCTTAAAATAAATACTAACTGTTGAATAATTGTCTACACAGCCATTTTCATACCGTCAAATCTGCATAACAATTTTCTCTGTCGGATGGTTTTATTCTTTACTCGCGTCGCTTTTTGAAATAGGACAAAACGACCCAAACAGATTTAGGGCATACTCTTTACCATGTTTATTTACCAGCTGGCTAAGATGTTTCCAATATTTTAGATTTTCCAATAAGATATATTCAGAGTTGACCTGGATAAAACAAAGCAATGAAAAAGTTCAAATGATTAGCACGCGATAGAATATGAGTGGAGAGTAGTAGACTGTAATTCGAAGGGGCTCGGATTAGATTTTCTCCAATAGAAGAGGAACTTACAGTTGTCTACGATTATTGATCTGGGAATTATTTTATGTACGACTGCTGTATATTAAATGTCTATGGGAACAGGTGTGCTATCGCTGTAATTGAATCCAACACAACTTCGATCCAATGGGCAAAGACACATTTATCTCGGTTCAACAGATATTGATGAATTAGTTATCTGCATTTTACACATTGATCGCTGATCGTGACAAAAGTTATAAATAAGCTCTTTGCGTATTGATAGCAAATCATTTATTTAATAAATTACGGCTATCCATTACAGATGAATTCAAACACCAGTTCTAAGAACAAAAAATGTAATTGACACAAAGTACTGAGTTCCAGATATAAATTTTCAAGAGAATGTGAATGCGTTACAAATAGCACTATTATAAGAAGTTTTTTCACCTATGTAATGTATCACTGTCAAATGGCGATAATAACTTTTAATTTGATTAGGATTTGTTATTCTAGCTTAACTTCATTATATATTTAATACAACGCTTATTTATCATTTACGTGTAGATCTATTTTCTAGAAATATTACTAATTGGTTGATATATTATTATTCTGGTTTACCTTAATTTGTTTTTATAATTTATAGCAATTTATTATATATAATATTAATTTTCTATATTGCTATTGCTATTATTATTATTATTATTATTATTATTATTATTATTATCGATAATGAAGAGAAGCAACTATCAGACCTATTTGCCTATAAGAGATATGTTTATTATGCTGAGAACAAACGGTTTCCTTCACAACATAGAGGCGGTGAGAGGATAGAATTCCCCGACTGTTGGCAACCGAAGGTGGCATCTTCTTTAGATAATCCGATCATTAGGTCTATACAATCCTCCTTGTTTTGAGTCAACCCAAAGATGCAATTACTGGTCTGTTTCATGAAAGTTTCATCATTACCTAGACCGACACTATTATCCCTGTTCAACGTAAATGTTGATTACATTGCCAAGGACGCGATTAACTCGTCTCAGTCTGAACAATAAATCGCTAATGACCGGATAGCTTCGTCTACGATGTATTGTCCACTGCATCACACTCATTTGGCACTGACACAGAACTCGTTGACGGAAAGTGGTATAATGATAGTCGATTACAAGATATGTGAGAATTGATCATGTCTAGTTAGCGTTTTAACTTGGTTATTTATGAAGAAGATCACGAGTGGTCTTTTCCCAAAAGCTATCATGGCCTAAATTCCCGTATATGTGACGCCGATTCTATTCAGTCCCTAATACGAGGTCAAAGGCTGATGCGGCTGATATTGTTGTTATCCACCATGCTGCCTATTCGGGTGAGCACTTCATTTAAAGAGACATCCCTTCAACTCATAATGATGAAATTATCAGAACTGACGGACACTTCACCACGAGAGTTGAATCTCTCGAAAGAAACGGCGGTGGAGCAAATTAATCACGTAGATGTTGCACTGATGCAATTTTGGCTGCCATTCTGTAATTTTTCACGATGTTTTGTACGTATTACTGTCCCAGAGTTACAATATCAAATTGACGTTTGATGTCGGAAAATATATTCCAGCTTTGAGTCGCTGAGTTTGCAGCAACATATTTGATTAGGGTCATTTTCGTCTCCTCTTTCTTTACCCGCAAGTTATTTCAAATCATGTTAACGATACACTGAAGCCATTTCGGTCTCGTAATATAGGTTTTACAATTTCAGCTTTTCTGCTGCAATCATGTAGGATTTGCTACAATTATTTCAGGTCTAAAGAGTTATTCATACCCGCTAACTAATTCAATGTACATTTTCAACAGATCGGTAATAGATACCGATTATTTTGCATATACTACCTCATTTGTGTCCAACATCACTCTTATTGTGATTCACTTCATGCTTGGCATCATCAATTTCATGGAACTCTGGAACACAATGTTATATGATGAGATTTAGTAAGGGTGGCCGTCTTCCTATGCCATCCATGCTACAGCAGTGAGAGTTTGGAGGAAACATTAAATCAAGTTGTAGCTTTCAATGCAACTATGCGCTACAGATTTCGGCGATCATCTAGATATAGGCGATCCACAGTCGACGCAGTTAGCGGGTTCATGGGTTTGGTAGCTTGAAATCAGCATCCGTAGAACATTTGGAATGAAAGGCACAACTTTACAAGTGTACTCGATCAAGATCGCTAGCTACGCAACGGAAATGACATGAACCGGAACTCGTACCGAGCCATGTCATATACAGTAGTTATAGAGAATGTTTACTGCAAGGCCTGAGCCCCGGCGCTATACTGAGTCACCCCCAGGTTCTACCAAACAGTACCACGAGATCTACTAGTGGGATAGAGTATGCACAATTGAAATAATATGTTTCAGTCCATAACTCCTTCAGATTGATCATTGAATTGGTCACATCGAAAGCCGCGAACGGGGAATATAAATCAAACCCTTTCAACTTCCGTCATTTCAATCTCACCAGTATATCGTTGTATGTTTTTGAAGTAAATGCACAAGGTAGACCTTTCCATACTAACTGTACCTCGGCCTATGTCAGACTTTTCGACGTCATTGGATAGACAAGAAAGGATTTCGGGAATTCGGGAATAGAGCCAGATTACCCAGAGGATACGCCTTGTACAGTCATTATTATTATTATTATTATTATAGACCGTGCTAAAGCAGAACCCGATTGACATCGTCAGAAAACGTCCTAGTACCGCCTAAATCAATAACATGAACCGTGCAAAGCACCGAGAAGACCTCAGCCTTGAAGGCAATTAAATAAGGCCCTGGGCGAAGAAGAAATGTATGATGGCACGCAAGTAATTTGTGACAATTGACAGCTTAACCTAGTGAATATGTGATTCAAGTTGTGTGGAGAATTGCACTTGGTGATCCGATAAAAAACTGGGCAAATCTTACGAATTTTCGATAGGCCACTCTTTCACGAACACATGCATGTGCGACGCAGGATTGGTCTGTATTATTGATATATATTGGTAATGAGAAAACTTACGGGACTAAACGAACGTTATACCACCAGGACAATGTTGTGTGTAGTCCATGACCAGATGTGTTTCTGTTGTCTTATGTACCTTTGATAAGCTTTCGTCTTATTATACTTGAAATAGCGTGGTAATAATTAGCCAGTGCCAAATGTTAACCATTGACATGAATAAATAGGGCAGTGTCGCTGATTTTCGATAAACTCTGTTAAGTGTGGTCGAACATAAAAATAGACTGATTCCTATTTTCACAGGAAGTTAAAAGTTCACAGGATGTTAAAAGTTCACATGGTCACAAGTTTACAAGGTTAAAATTCCACGAGGTCTGATGACGTCACTGATCCCTGATCCCTTTTCACGTGTGATGTAAGAGACGACTCTTTCCACTACTATAACATTCATTTTCAGTATAAAAATGTATCACACACACACACACACACACACACCCACACACACACACCAACACACACACATTTCTGACAATCATAACTAATCTTATAAACGGAAAAGTCACACACCTAAGAAAATGCCAACACGGGCTAAGTTCAGCCACTCATCATTGACTCCCAAAACAATAACAAAATGTGGAGATAGTAGATGTAAATATTGTGATCATTTCACAACGTCGATTACAATTTCAACATAAACGCGGACATTATTCATGTTCTTGTTTGTAACGGTTGCCAAAAAACGGGTCACATGTTACGAATTCGCACTAGAATACACAGGCAGCTGGTTGAAACACCTGGAATGAGGGAATGTCATTGGACCAAAAGCATGAAAGCGGACTTAAACAACAATCCAAATGCACAAAGGGATCTAGATCATGTACTCTTTGTTATGAACTCTAAGTATTATTATTTATATACGTTTTAATATTCTTTTCCTGTATGGTAAGTCTCAACTCTGCACTGAATTGTAGCTATTGACGACATACGATAGTAACCACGAAACTCTACAAACTCTTCTATTTCTTTGTGATACAGACACAACACACAGAAGAACCGGACGGGTCAGACCTGAAACAGCATACGGGTGACAATAAAAAGATTAAAACAGCGCCCTGAGTGACAACGCCCCAGGAAGAGAACGTGCCGAATCAGAATAACCAACACTAGAAAATCGAAACAACACTAGACACGTTACCCTTGAGATGTCACTAAACTAACAGTTGTTTAATACAGATTATGTTCCTTTGACTTTGACACACAGTAGAACGTGGCCTGCCATCCTGTACACCGATACACACTCCAAGTACTGTTACAGGCAATATTTCTGAAAGAACTCGCCCAGTTTTCAAGGGCGTCGTTAGTGGGGTTATTGTGCACGAAGGACTCCCTCTCAGCGCCCAACTGCATGTTGTTTT
>JAVTVY010055190.1:0-31122 GCA_036873755.1 Hanleya hanleyi
GAAGGAGAATACACTCATACCTTCGGCGCCAGTCGGGAACCATTACAGAGAGTATTCGAGGCTCCCAAAAAATAATCGAGCAAAGGTCTCCGAGGATTAGTTAGCGCATTACGTCAGCAAAACATGTGGAAACCGCCACTTCCGTTTGTATACGTTTCGCAGAACTCGCAAATTGTCGAAGGATCGGCGATGATTTTCACATCACTGAAATAATTTGCACCATTTCGAGTATTGAGTTTTCGTCAAAAACATTGAGTATTTCTTGTCCAAAACGTACACTTTTGAGTTTTTTGCTGTCTATATTCAGTTTTTGACATTTTTTTTCTGTCAAAAACGGTAGTAAAAACGGACGTCAATGAATCCCTGAACTGTTGTGTTCCCAGGTTTAAAAAGGAATAAGACCCTACCAGTGGGGTTCCTAGGTGTGAAAAGGCACAAGACCCAAACGTCATGATATGACTGAAACATAGTTGAACGTTAAATCCTATTGTAGCGTGGGCTGTCGAGCGAGGTTAGGTCACAATTGTTTACAAGTACTGGGATTGACCAGTCATTGGTCCTGGCTGTCACTGAAGGAGCCTCGTCACCAGTGGAGATTATGGGGTAGGGGAGATGGCAACCAGCGTAGATGACCGAGACATGTATATATTCTATGGTTTATTGAACATAGACACAATCCTGTAGAAGAATGATGTGAACAGCGTAGCTCAGGCTCAGCATTACATGTACATGTATCTCTATGCTTAAATAGAAGCACTTACACTTTTCCACCATAAAGTACAAAGTTAATATTTACATTTACATTTATAATTTAATGAAGAAACAATATGCACAACATATATAGGGGCTATCAGACTGCTAGCCTCTCTGGCCTGTTGTTGGGAGTGGCCTGGGTGCTGGTCCTCACCCACAGTGAGAGAGAGAATTAAGGTTTAACGTCACGTTCAGCAAAATAGCGATGGTCAAACAAAATTTCAAGTACTATATTCCAACAAAAACAAGACCCAGCGATCTAGAAGTAATCAACACAACACAACAAAAGCATGTACACATTGTACGTTAAGGTTTATACAACAAACCGATTTCTCTCAAATGACCTAAAATACAGTCTTTTACCCGACTAAAAAGGTCTTGCAAAGTAGCTGCTTGATAAAAAGAATCTCTTACAGTCTTGAAATCAAAACATATTTTGCACTGTGAGATCTTCATGGCATCAAATACATCTTGGGGTTGGTTATTTTATTAGTATATTTTTGTGAGTTAATCGTGTATGGCCGATTCTACATCGCCTGATCATGGCTTGATCGAAACGTTTCCGGCTGCTCAGATGAGTATATCCTACAGTGTTTTGAGACTCGTGAAGTTCGTTATTATCCACAGCTCCCATAAAGATTGAAAGAGCTTTCTCACATAAGCACAGAATGACAAGATAGAGGGTCTGAAATCGCTGCAAGGGATTCCAACAGGATCAACCTCATTATCAAGGGCTGCCTTTAGTCATTTCATCAGCTTCAGTGTACTGTGTTTCATTTGATGCACATTGGAGCTAGCCTCTTGATGTATACATGTATCTAAGGCAGTGCTACCTCACACTGATCACTGTCCCTGCACCTTGAGTCTTCATCCATGTCCAATTATGTCTTATTTACAATATTCATGATATATAAACATAATATTCATTTAGAGTGATCATGTTCTCTGTCTGAAATCTTCTCATCAACTGCTCGCCGATCAGTGCGTATACTTTCTTTTATAGCCCCTCCATTCTTCTGTCTAGACATAGAGATACATGTAGTATCCATGCACACTCTATGCTACAATCAGGGTTCATACGGGTGGTGGATTTCCTTGAATTCTGAGAAAATAAATTCCAGGACCTGGAAATCCTTGAATTCTGACAATATCTGTAAAGATTCCTGGAAAAGTCCTTGAATTTAATTGTCCTCTCCCTCCCCCCCCCCCAAAAATATCTGCCACAATTACTTACTGGAATTTTTTTCTGACAAACTGAATTTATTCTTCGATCCAGTCAGATCTGTATGAAACATGATAGTTGAAATACAATGATATTCATTTCATTGTAATGTACATTGTTGAATTTACCGAATGAAACATGGTAAAAGGTGTTAAAAAATGTCCAGCAAACTTCAGTTAAAGGTCCTGGAAAAATGTTGTATGGACCTGGAAAAGTCCTGGAATTTTGTCTTTCACAAAGGGTAGGAATCCTGTAATGACATCACTCACCTCTAAGGAAAAGATAGAGAAAATTAAGGTTTATCGTCATGTTCAGCAATATTTCTGCTATATAGTGATGACACTCACCCCGAAGAAATCCTAAGAAGTATTGGGGAAATTATATTGTACCGAGGTGAATCTAGCATATATAGTTATTACTGGAGCATGGATTAGTTAATGTCATGAGTATGGTGTTAGCGGCAGCCATCCACCTGTCCACTAGACAGGGATATATCACACTTGAACAGGCAGAATTTTCCAATTTAACATGGGAGAGATGGGATAAAATAGAAAGTTGACAGTTAAAATTTGGCAAAATGAGATTTTTGGACATGGAGATTCTGACTCGTGGTCAGGAGCTGTGGATAGTGGAGTGCGTCCATGGGTCATTCTGACTCGTGGTTCTGAGCTGTGGATAGTTGAGTGCGTCCATGGGTCATTCTGACTCGTGGTCAGGAGCTTTGGATAGTTGAGTGCGTCCATGGGTCATTCTGACTCGTGGTCAGGAGCTTTGGATAGTTGAGTGCGTCCATGGGTCATTCTGACTCGTGGTCAGGAGCTGTGGATAGTTGTGTGCGCCCATGGGTCAACCTGACTCGTGGTCAGGAGCTGTGGATAGTTGAGTGCACCCATGGGTCATTCTGACTCGTGGTCAGGAGCTGTGGATAGTTGAGTGCGTCCATGGGTCATTCTGACTCGTCAAGAGCTGTGGATAGTTGAGTGCGTCCATGGGTCATTCGGACTCGTGGTCAGGAGCTGTGGATTGAGTGCGTCCATGGGTCATTCTGACTCGTGGTCAGGAGCTGTGGATTGAGTGCATCCATGCAGTGTTCGAATTTAAGAAAAATTTGAACCAGTCCGCCGGACTGGTGAGCCAAAAATGTAACCAGTCCGCAAATATTTTTACTAGTCCGTTAATATTAAATAAAAGACGATGTGGGAACATTTGTCATCATGAATATTTTGTGCTCTGTTATGGTTGCTACTAAATAAGAAATTAATAACTGTGCATTTCTTGAATTTCTTGAGTGCGTGTGAAGATAATCACAGACGACAAACCCTGTCGGCTAGACTTTGATGGCGACTTTGACTGCACGTGTCGTCGCGAAAAACACTGCTTCAACAAAAGCCATTTCAAGCCAAAAAATCTGTAGATTTCTTTCGAAGTTGATGGAGAATATGTTTAAAATTGTCCTGGTAAACATGATCAGGTCGACTGGAGCGTATTAATAGTGCTGATTTCTCAATTCCCGACCTGGAATTGGGAGCTTTATTTTCTGAAAAGATCGCCAACCTGTTCGCACCGCTTTACGGTTGTTGTTGTTGTCGTAAAACGCGGTCGTGGTCGTGATTTCGTTGGAAAATTTTTTAGACTCCCACGATTTATTTAAACTTGATCGGGTAACCGAAAACAGACATTTCGTTTTTCATTCTTTACAAATTGTGCGGAGATATCCAGACAAATAGTTTACACAATGAACTGAGAGCTTTTTTGTTACCAGTCCGACGGACTTGTTGTTCAGTCACTCACACCAGTCCGTTTGATTTTTTACCAGTCTCGGACTGACGGACAGGTGACAAATTCAAACTCTGCCATGGGTCATTCTGACTCGTGGTTCGGGGCTGTGGATAGTTGAGTGCGTCCATGGGTCATTCTGACTCGTCAAGAGCTGTGGATAGTTGAGTGCGTCCATGGGTCATTCTGACTCGTGGTCAGGAGCTGTGGATTGAGTGCGTCCGTGGGTCATTCTGACTCGTGGTCAGGAGCTGTGGATAGTTGAGTGCGTCCATGGGTCATTCTGACTCGTAGTCAGGAGCTGTGGGTAGTTGAGTGAGTCCATGGGTCATTCTGACTCGTGGTCAGGAGCTGTGGATAGTTGAGTGCGTCCATGGGTCATTCTGACTCGTAGTCAGGAGCTGTGGGTAGTTGAGTGCGTCCATGGGTCATTCTGACTCGTGGTCAGGAGCTGTGGATTGAGTGCGTCCATGGGTCATTCTGACTCGTGGTCAGGAACTACAATGTATGGGTCAGTCTGACACGTGGTCAGGAGCTGCGGATAGTTGAGTGCGTTTATGGGTCATTCTGACTCGTGGTCAGGAGCTTTGGACAGTTGAGTGCGTCCATGGGTCATTCTGACTCGTGGTTCTGAGCTGTGGATAGTTGAGTGCGTCCATGGGTCATTCTGACTCATGGTCAGGAGCTGTGGATAGTTGAGTGTGTCCATGGGTCATTCTGACTCGTGGTCAGGAGCTTTGGATAGTTGAGTGCGTCCATGGGTCATTCTGACTCGTGGTCAGGAGCTGTGAATAGTTGAGTGCGTCCATGGGTCATTCTGACTCGTGGTTAGGAGCTGTGGATAGTTGAGTGCATCCATGGGTCCAGGGATTCATAGACGTCCGTTTTTACTACCGTTAAACGGTAGAAAAAAAATGTCAAAAACTGAATATAGACAGCAAAAAACTCAAAAGTGTACGTTTTGGACAAGAAATACTCAATGTTTTTGACGAAAACTCAATACTCGAAATGGTGCAAATTATTTCAGTGATGTGAAAATCGTCGCCGATCCTTCGACAATTTGTCTTCGAACGTTTGGGGATTTCCAGTTCTAGAAATAATTTCCGTCTCCGCGAGTTCTGCGAAACGTACACAAACGGAAGTGGCGGTTTTCACATGTTTTGCTGAGGTAATGCGCTAACTACACCTCGGAGACCTTTGCTCGATTATTTTTTGGGAGCCTCGAATACTCTCTGTAATGGTTCCCGACTGGCGCCGAAGGTATGAGTGTATTCTCCTTCGCTCGGCTGCTGGATCACAGCTACCTACGTTAAACCCAACAGACGAAAACAGTCTATATGAAGGAATTGAAGGCGAACACGCGGTCAGCAGACGGAATGTACACGAGGGTGAAAATGAAACCTGGGACATTTTGCATATCATTTAGCAGATGAATTTGATTAGGATTCGTTCATAATTAGAATGACAAACAATTTTCCCTAAGACAGAACATCGGGCAAAGTAGAATCAAAGTAGACATTGCGTGTATGATACCCGTCATGAACAACAACAACAACGCGGTCTAGCACTTTACACTGAGAACACGCATTTCTTCAGAAGTCGGTTTATTTGAGGTCTAGATTTTAACTTTAACGGCATTGCATTTCTTGTTTATGTCCGTGACTCTTGATTTTTTGTTGGTAAAATTTTTTATCTTTCACTGTAAAAACCATCATGGTATGAAATGAGAAAATGTGGTACAAAAATATCTGGAATTTCCTTATTTTTTAATGTTTTTGCGTATCTCATATAAATCCATAGCCTAGTCTTTATTTAAAAGTTCATTAATAACAATTGTTGATTTACTGCTTGTCAGGGAATGCAGCAGGTGGCCAGATTTTTATTTATTTATTTATTTATTTTTTTTTGCAATGCAAACAATTCCAATATTTGTTTCATATGCAATACAAAGATACAAATGAAATAAAATTAAGAGTATATACTTACCAAACATGTTTAGGTTGAATACTGCTCATCAATGGAGATAATCACTCGCCTGAACTAATTTGTGCTATTATAGGTGTGCTAACCACCCTCCTCAGAATAAATGAGGCGATTTCAATTTTTCCCATTGAGAAGTTTACATCTAGTTGTGCAGTAACTAGCACTAGTGAAAATGGCAACTGGTCACGAAATGCTTGGTTCCGCAAATTTGGATTCTTTGGATTCTCGCAAACTAAGCCACTAAGAATCCAACTGGATTCTCGCAAAATTTTGCGAAATTCTACCCCTGCAGTTCCTTTGTTCTGAAGTTCGACGGCAACCATGCGATGGACGTAAAGTAGAAGTCCGAGTTCAAGACATCATTCTGCTTGACAGCTGCTACATCTTACGTGAAAATCCGCTGATGATGTAAGGATTTTATAGCGTCTCTTGCAAGCGTTATATGATAATTATCTTTGAATGTTTATGATAGTTTGTGATCTCTTACCGCTGTTGGTGTTGCTACAAACACGAGGTCCAAAAAAATGAAATCTATTAAAATAAGTGAGCAAGTTACAATACAGAACATGTGTTTTTTTGTCATTCAGATGACCATTATCCAAATCACATTAGATAGCTCACCTTAGTACTACAGAAACTATTTGTTCATATCTTAATTGGTAGGGTGGTAAAAACATTCAAAAACTCAATATCAACTTGTGGTTGGGCCGTAAAAACTTGGAAAAACTCAATTTGAGCATAAAAAGAACTCAATATTTTATAGTGGGTAGTAAAAATTTGGACTTCTATGAATCCCTGGGGTCAGGAGCTGTGGATAGTTGAGTGCATCCATGGGTCAGGAGCTGTGGATAGTTGAGTGCATCCATGGGTCAGGAGCTGTGGATAGTTGAGTGCGTCTATGGTTCAGGAGCTGTGGATAGTTGAGTGCATCCATGGGTCAGGAGCTGTGGATAGTTGAGTGCATCCATGGGTCAGGAGCTGTGGATAGTTGAGTGCATCCATGGGTCAGGAGCTGTGGATAGTTGAGTGTGTCCATGGGTCAGGAGCTGTAGTTAGTTGAGTGCATTCATGGGTCAGGAGCATTATTTTATGTACTGAATATGAAGTATTCCTATCATTTCTAGTTGAAGAAAGATGCTATCAAGAAGGTTGTCTGTAAAGGTCGACTGCTCTTAGAGTTTACAGATGGACAGACATTCATCCTAACGGATGCCAAGTCAGACCGTCACCTACGTCAGCTGAATGACTTACTGATGGAGTTGAGGGATGGGAGAATTGATTTGACCAGTCCAGG
Organism: Hanleya hanleyi; assembly: GCA_036873755.1. Lineage (NCBI taxonomy): Eukaryota > Metazoa > Mollusca > Polyplacophora > Lepidopleurida > Hanleyidae > Hanleya > Hanleya hanleyi. The sequence goes on from JAVTVY010055190.1 coordinate 7,029, forward strand.
TAAGGCTGTGTGTCTATGTCCCACAGGGTTTTGGCAGTTTGGATGAGATTGATTCAGAATTCTTAGGGACAGAAAATTTCAAAGTTGAGAAATGGATATTTTACCAGATATTTGGAAATGGTCCCCACGTGACATCACATATTGAAGTTCATCCTGATACCTGCAGGAGCTGAATGACTTAATGAGTGAGCTGTATTGATCTAACCAGTCCTGGTAAGACTATATGTCCCATTATTCCAAGGGGCAATTATGCGTTCCCAGGGTGCGAAATAATTGTTTGCCCGATTGCCCGGGGCAACAAGAATTTGTCTCGGGCAACAAGAAATGAACGTGTGGTAGTCCGACAGGCAACCTCATAAAAATACGAATCAGGAATATTTTCGATAGGATTTGACAGTTATGTGGACTACAAAATTTTTAATATGCGAAATGTTGATCATGTTCATAAGTACCTTGAAGAAACAAGACCAGAATCGAACTATCGTCCGTTTTATTTCACTCACTTTCATGCAGCCTGCAGTCTGGGCGCTGCCATTTTGAATCTCGCATTTCTGGTCTTGCGTCGTGAGAACGAGAGCTCACTGCTGTTGCTATGGGGACAGCCTCCGTGTTGATCAAATCAGACTGATGACTTGGCGTGTACTTTTGATGCTGTTCGTCATAATTGCAATCAATATGAGTCTGTTCAGTTTTGGATTTATTAAGAAATGTGATGGTGAACCAGTTGTGAACACAGGCACGGCTGTAAAAAAGCCGAAACAGTGCGGAGCGGGTAGAAGTGCTGAATATGAAAAGAACTGCGTGAGAACATTTTTGCCCAGTTGGACATGTTGGAGGGAAGGTCGATAGGCCTTGCTGTTCATTGAAATCTATGGGAATCGAAACTGATTCTCGTAATCCAACTTGACGGGAATCTAAAGCAGTCATTTCAAAACAGATTGAAATAAGTTTTACGGAAATCTGTTGCCTGGACTCCTGCGAATGATTTTGTGGGAGTGCCAACGGGAATTTAGATCCCCGGATTCCCATGGAAAAGCAAGCCCTGGTGGAAATTGGCTAAAATTTGATTTTGAACAACTTGCTTAATAAACTACTGTCACTGTTCCTCATCTTGAATAAATTCTACAGGCATAACTGAAAACACGAAATACTTATTGTTCAGTGTTAAATTAAATTTTATTGATATTATTACATTTCTGAATACTGCACAGTATTTGGGTCGCAGTCATTTCATGATCAGTCATTATCCATTAAAGAATTTGTTTAAAAAAATCACAATATATATTCGGGCAACTTGAAAGTACAGTCTGACAACCTGAAATTCAGTGTAGGCAACCTGAATTTGTTTTCTATTTTGCACCCTGGTTCACATTGTCATCTGTTCATTTTGTCATTGTCATAAATGCTTCAACCACCCACTTCACCTACCTTCACAGTTGTTATTAATATACATAAATGTTGATTTTGGGATGATGAGGTCAATGATCAAAGTCATTTATATGTATTCCCCCCTTATCTGTACAGTATCTTACCCAACCAATTTGTATGAGGTCACCCATAATGATATTTGTGTTTCCTGTAACCCAACCAACTCTTATTTATCGGCAGGTGAAAAAATTGCATTTTTTAAATATTTTTTTTGCATTTCATATTGTAGTTTAACCTTTTCTCCTTGTGTGGAGCCACTTCAAGTTTAGGTCGTCTGCTGCACATTGTTATTGTAAGATACCATCTAACAGATTTATTGTATTTTAGACTATGTATATACTATTATTCATGGTGTGTAAATCCTCTTCTCCAAATACAGGGGCAGGGAATAGAAAAAAAGAAACCAAAACCTTATCTACCGTCAATTTACCAAGCTTGTTACAGGGAACACAAATATAGTTATGAATGGCCTGATGTTTAAGCTGAGGATCCTGGGAGTATCATGGCATTGTGATGTAGTGTTGGGTCTGATGGGCTTCAACAAGTTCAACAATTCAACCTGTCAACCCCCTATCACTATCATTGAACTCTCCCTGCCTTCTGTGCCTGACATGGGAGAGAGGGAGGGAGGGAGAGGTCAATGATAAAACGAGGGTTTCAGCGCAATTCACAAAGATCTAAACAGATGATCTCACTCCAAGTCTACATGAATCCTCAGGAATACAAAGCTATCATTTCTATGTTCATATTGCTAAAATATCCAACAGATTCCCGGGAATCATTTTGCAGGAGTGCCGACGTGAATAGCAAGCCCTGCACATGAGAGTGTAAAAATAAGATAAGATGTTGATCGTATGTTGTAGGTAAACCAGCCTCCAAGGCTCTAAGGGAGAATGTGGTTTCCTCCCCTGCTGGTCTTCAAAATGTAGAAGTCAAAGAGTTTGTTAAAAGTTCCCCTCAGGTGTTCACCAGGTATGCTCTGCCCAGATATTGTATTAATAGTTCCCCTCAGGTGTTCACCAGGTATGCTCTGCCCAGATATTGTATTAATAGTTCCCCTCAGGTGTTCACCAGGTATGCTCTGCCCAGATATTGTATTAATAGTTCCCCTCAGGTGTTCACCAGGTATGCTCTGCTCAGATATTGTATTAATAGTTCCCCTCAGGTGTTCACCAGGTATGCTCTGCCCAGATATTGTATTAATAGTTCCCCTCAGGTGTTCACCAGGTATGCTCTGCCCAGATATTGTATTAATAGTTCCCCTCAGGTGTTCACCAGGTATGCTCTGCCCAGATATTGTATTAATAGTTCCCCTCAGGTGTTCACCAGGTATGCTCTGCCCAGATATTGTATTAATAGTTCCCCTCAGGTGTTCACCAGGTATGCTCTGCCCAGATATTGTATTAATGGTTCCCCTCAGGTGTTCACCAGGTATACTCTGCCAGATACTGCATGTAGTAGTTCCCCTCAGGTGTTCACCAGGTATGCTCTGCCCAGATACTGTATTAATAGTTCCCCTCAGGTGTTCACCAGGTATGCTCTGCCCAGATAGTGTATTAATAGTTCCCCTCAGGTGTTCACCAGGTATGCTCTGCCCAGATAGTGTATTAATAGTTCCCCTCAGGTGTTCACCAGGTATGCTCTGCCCAGATACTGTATTAATAGTTCCCCTCAGGTGTTCACCAGGTATGCTCTGCCCAGATATTGTATTAATAACATCATGATAGTTAACTATGTTACAAGACCTTACCCAGGTGTTCACCAGTTATGCTCTGCTCAGATACTGTATTAGTGACAACATGATTACTCATGTTACAGGGCCTTAACCAGGTGTTCACCAGGTATGCCTCGGTCAGGTCTGCTAGACCAAGTCTGGCCTCGGTCAGGTCTGCTCGACCAAGTCTGGCCTTGGTCACGTCTGCTAGACCAAGTCGGGCCTCGGTCAGGTCTGCTCGACCATGTCTGGCCTCGGTCAGGTTTGCTCTACCAAGTCTGGCCTCGGTCAGGTCTGCCCGACCAAGTTTGGCCTCAGTTCTGCTCGACCAAGTCTGGCATTTGTCATGTCCGATCCACCAAATCTGGCTTCAGTCATGTCTGCTCAACCAAGTCTGGCCTCCAGTTCAGGTTCATGTTACTCACTACATCACAGTTAATAAGTGTATATTATTATATGACTATCAGTGATTCCTCCATTTGATTGGTCCATTGAACATCACGTGATATCTCACAAAGTTATATTTACTGACCAGAACTGTTATATTCACTGACTGGAAGTGTAGCCTGTAATGTTAAATGTGTTAATATATCTAAGACGAGTTATGTTAGATGTGATATGTTATTTCAGAGTGAAAGAGGTCAAGACTAAGACGGGTTGGGAACCTCAACTATTCACAGACCTCTGGGAACAGGAAGAAGTTGAGAAAGAAAACACGAAGTTAGTTCCATGGTACATGTTTAGTCTGATCGGATCATAGTGACCAATGGTTACCATGGTTACATGTTTAGTAACATGAGGTCGTTGTTGTACTCAATGCGAGCAGCATTTGTTATGGGCTAAGCCCTGTGAAGCTTCCTGGGATTGACCTGGGGTGTCGTGCACACTCCAGGTCATGGTAAGAATAGTTTGCGGCTCCTCAGAGCGCTTGTCATAAGAGACGACTAACTGGGACACCCATGGGGATCCCGGGTGTGAAAAGGATTAGGACCCCACCCGTGGGGTCTCTGGTGTGAAAAGGAATGCGACACTACCCGTGTGGTTTCCAGGTGTGACTGAAATAGTGTTGAAAGCAATGTTAAAATGTATTCACTCATTCACTGTTATGGGCTAAAATACTATAATTTACACCATATTATTTTAACAAAAATTCATATATAAAGGCTAGGAGATGATGTAATTGTGAACTCCAGATGAAGGTGAAAGCCAATATTTAATCTTGATGGGTTTTACCTTTGCAGTTCACACAAACCACAACCATTGGATTTCCTGAGCCGAGGCTCGGAGAAAAGCAGAGAAACGCTGAAGACAATTGGTGCTTCAGGTTTCTATAGCAACAAGACTCAAACTCCGTACCGTGACCGACCATATGGACCATTTGCTTCTTACAGGTCAGTAATCAACTACCATGTATACTATAATCATTACAATCAATCACCATGTATGCTATAATCATTACAATCAGCCATGTATGCTATAATCATTACAATCAGCCATGTATGCTATAATCATTACAATCAGCCATGTATGCTATAATCATTACAATCAGCCACCATGTATGCTATAATCATTACAATCAGCCATGTATGCTATAATCATTACAATCAAGCACCATGTATGTTATAATCATTACAATCAACCACCATGTATGCTATAATAATTACAATCAACCACCATGTATGCTATAATCATTACAATCAACCACCATGTATGCTATAATCATTACAATCAACCATCATGTACGCTATAATCATTACAATCAACAACCATGTATGCTATAATCATTACAATCCACCATCATGAATGCTATAATCATTACAATCAACCATCATGTAGGCTATAATCATTACAATCAACCACCATGTATGCTATAATCATTACAACCCACCATCATGTATGCTATAATCATTACAATCTCAACCATCATTTATGCTATAATCATTACAATCAACCATCATGTATGCTATAATCACTACAATCTCAACCATCATGTATGCTATAATCATTACAATCTCAACCATCATTTATGCTATAATCATTACAATCAACCACCATGTATGCTATAATCACTACAATCTCAACCATCATGTATGCTATAATCATTACAATCAACCATCATGTATGCTATAATCATTACAATCAACCATCATGTATGCTATAATCATTACAATCCACCATCATGTATGCTATAATCATTACAATCCACCACCATGTATGCTATAATCATTACAATCAACCATCATGTATGCTATAATCATTACAATCAACCACCATGTATGCTATAATCATTACAATCAACCACCATGTATGCTATAATCATTACAATCAACCATCATGTATGCTATAATCATTACAATCAACCATCGTGTATGCTATAATCATTACAATCAACCATCATGTATGCTATAATCATTACAATCAACCATCGTGTATGCTATAATTACAATCAACCATCATGTATGCTATAATCATTACAATCAACCATCGTGTATGCTATAATCCTTGCAATCAACCATCATATATGCTATAATCATTACAATCCACCACCATGTATGCTATAATCATTACAATCAACCACCATGTATGCTATAATCATTACAATCAACCATCATATATGCTATAATCATTACAATCAACCACCATGTATGCTATAATCATTACAATCAACCACCATGTATGCTATAATCATTACAATCAACCATCATGTATGCTATAATCATTACAATCAACCATCGTGTATGCTATAATCATTACAATCAACCATCATGTATGCTATAATCATTACAATCAACCATCGTGTATGCTATAATTACAATCAACCATCATGTATGCTATAATCATTACAATCAACCATCGTGTATGCTATAATCCTTGCAATCAACCATCATATATGCTATAATCATTACAATCCACCACCATGTATGCTATAATCATTACAATCAACCACCATGTATGCTATAATCATTACAATCAACCATCATTTATGCTATAATCATTACAATCAACCACCATGTATGCTATAATCATTACAATCAACCACCATGTATGCTATAATCATTACAATCAACCATCATGTATGCTATAATCATTACAATCCACCATCATGTATGCTATAATCATTACAATCAACCATCATGTATGCTATAATCATTACAATCCACCATCATGTATGCTATAATCATTACAATCCACCACCATGTATGCAGGCTTTGAATTTGGGGGAAAGTAGGGCAAGGCCACTTTGGCCTTGGATAATGACCAGATTTTGGGGGCAACAAGGCCAATGGACCAGGCATTAAGGCCAAATGTGTTAATATACTTAGGGCACTACAGTCACTTTATTTGCAGGTGTTATGGAAGATATTGCCATGAAATAAATAAAAATGAAATTTCCCCAAGCCTGGGTTATTATTTAATGGGCCTCATATAGTCATACGCCCTTTCTAGACTTATATATCCCCATCCTATTCTCACACATATTTTGCAAACTCTGCCTATAATATCGCAATATTTTCACAGCTGTTTGTTATTGTTGTTGTTGTAAAACATTCAAAAGGTATCCACATACTGTCTGTAAATATACAAATTATAAAAGATCTTATCCAGTAATACGAAAGAAGGCATATAGCTTCCGCGTGTTTGAAGCCCCTTCTCCAGTTCCCGAGATTTGGTCGCAGAAACACGTCGTGTGACGGCATGATCGCATTATTTACTTTAACTTTCAATCCAATGACAGCACTAAGCGACCCGCCCTCTGTAGTCTGACCAAGGGGAGAGTAATCCGGATTGCCAAACGGGAACCATCCATTGAAGCGTAATCGAACCAAAAACAGGTGGCTCCCGAATTACCGATGTCGTAAAACTGTACGATGCTGTTTACGGTAACAGGAAGAGGGAAAGCTGATTTGTAAAAGAAACCACCGATCACCGTATGACTTTGCTTTTCCAACGAAATTACCAAAGCAAAGAATAAAGAGAGAGAAAACGCGAACACATGATGGAAATAAGATTGGTTTTATTCTTAGGGTCACGTAGGCCACTTGAGGCTTCACGGCGGCCGTGTTGTGGCCGTGTACTGGTGGAAATTTGTAGGGCATGTGGGCAAACTAATGGGGCACCGACGGCAATTGCCGTCGTTGCCGCCGTCAAATTCGAAGCCTGTGTATGTTATAATCATTACAATCAACCGTCATGTATGCTATAATCATTACAATCAACCACCATGTATGCTATAATCATTACAATCCACCATCATGTACGCTATAATCATTACAATCCACCACCATGTATGTTATAATCATTACAATCAACCGTCATGTATGCTATAATCATTACAATCAACCACCATGTATGCTATAATCATTACAATCCACCATCATGTATGCTATAATCGTTACAATCAACCACCATGTATGCTATAATCATTACAATCCACCACCATGTACGCTATAATCATTACAATCAACCACCATGTATGCTATAATCATTACAATCCACCATCATGTATGCTATAATCATTACAATCAACCACCATGTATGCTATAATCATTACAATCCACCACCATGTATGCTATAATCATTACAATCAACCATCATGTATGCTATAATCATTACAATCAACCATCATGTATGCTATAATCATTACAATCAACCATCATGTATGCTATAATCATTACAATCAACCATCATGTATGCTATAATCATTAGGCCTAGAAAAATAATATTCTTGTTTCCAGTTCGCGACTGCCCCAGGAAAAATGTAGCAACCCTAAAAGTGTTAAATATGCAAAAAATAATCTTGTAATTTTGACTCAAGCAAAATAACAAGGGACATAACTTTGTGTGCTTGGATATCAAAATGGCGGCAACCTCGGTTGCGCAGAACCGAGAACCACAGATTCTTTGCATGATAATCTGCAACAGTGGGCTGAGGACGGTCCGGAAATTTGTTTACATCCTACCAAAATAGACGCTCAACGATAGCATTGCACTCAGCATTGTTGATTCCCCAATTTCGTCTGTCAAGTGTTCTAACAGTTGTTCCGGACCATGGATAGATACCATGGAGCTGCAACTAGCAATTGGCTGGGCACTGAATTTGAAGAGACCCCCCCACTTCGATCGGCATTCGATTCATTGATGTCTGCAGCAAAGGAACTAGCATTGCAGTGTTGTTGTTGTTTTTGAAATTGTTGATGGAGACATTTCAATTGTATTATTGCTAAATCATCATTACTGATCCGAGGTTCTGCACTTGTCTACAGTAAATACCTGTGTAAACATAATTGCTGAACAAAAGAAAGTTTGACATCCAAACTTTTGATTGGGGGGGGGAGCAAGAAGAACCCCTTTTCTGACCTGTATTTTATTTCATACGATGAACACTTTACCTGAGGTTCTGATCATCATCCAGCTATTTCTTCAGTGATTTGTTGTGGAACAGAAATGTTCGCTATTTCAGGGTTGGACCTGGTGTCAGTCACAACTTACACTGATTCTGGCTTGAGTTCTGCGATCTAATCTTGATCACTACACGGAGCTGTTGTTGTTGTTGTTAGAGTCTTGGCTTCGATATCAGGCTCAGATGTTGTTGTTGCTTTCCAAAAAATGACTGAATTGGTACCGCTTGATATGCTCCCCGATCGTTTTCTGACTAACCTTTTGCTGCTTGGATTAAAAAGGGAAACATTTGCTTGAACTTCAAAAATTTGACATGCCTGTCGGGCTCCAGGGGATTGACCTGGGGTGTCGTGCACACTCCAGGTCATGGCAAGAATAAGCCTCAGCCCATCAGAGAGTTTGTCATAAGAGTTGAGTAACTAGGGCACATGTGGGGTTCCCGGGTGTGAAAAGGAATAGGAACCAAACATTGTGATATGACTGAAATATTGTTGAAAGCTACGTTAAATCATACTCACTCACTCAAAATTTGACACTTCATTTACGCTGATCAGGATGCCACCTAGTGGAACAAACTGTTTCACATCAAGGGAAGCAACCCGATGCCGCATCAATGGACACTCTCCCATAATGGGAGAAATGAACCTTGCTGTATGAGAAACTTGAAAATCCCGAATGTGGCCCAATTGTGGAGACTATAACATTGTACCAGCTGGACGTGGTAAGGAGAATTCCATGGTGAACCACAAGACGACTTGCGAGAGATTTACGCTCTTTGAGGTCATGTAACTTGACATTGTATTACATTCTGACATATCACATATTAATTCATACATTAAACAGTAACAATAGCGCAAAATTTATAGCAAAATAGATCGTTTTTTGCCAGCATTCAACCCCAAACGACGCTATCAAAAAGGGCGCCGCCATTTTAGACATGAGTCGCCCTCTGTCGGCATGACCTCGTTACCCCTGGTTACGTCGAACAACAAGACGTTATGCGCCTCGGGGGATGTACAAGTCTAAATAAATTTGGGATTTCGACATGAGCCAGTACAATTTTTATTCATATATCAGCCAGACCACTGACACGAACATTCAAATAACGGACTGCCACTACCAGCTCGGTCATTCTCACCGGAGACAGCTTTCGAGGTCACGCAAAATCACCGCAAAACGGGAGACGAAAAATATGTTGTACGTTTTAATTCAGCTGGTACCCTTGAGATATTCTGTGAGAAATTACGGAAATTTTAAGACCAAATTGAAAGGGAAAAACCAACTGGCTCACATCCTAAGAGATCATGCGAGACAAGGACTTTTAAAAAAAGCGTCGCCATTTTCTACGGCGACCATCGCATCTGCAAAATTAAGTGAACTCCAGAACCGCTCTCTGCCGATCACGAAACATTTTATGGACTAATTAAAATACCATCGACAACAAAACATTATATTTATTTAATCCAAGTAATTTTTACAGTTAATTAAAGCAGAAATTCATGTTTTATGACATTTTCCGCCACCACATAATTTGTGTTTACACACGCAGTTCGCATGGCAGCTCATACAGCCGTTGGGATCTCTAACAGAAGGCACTTTATATATTTTCTTGTGGGTCGTGGGGTAAAAGAGATACATAATTACATGGATGGTTGACTGATGGATAAAGTGAGTTTTGTGTGGTGATTAACATATTTTATTCAATAATATGGGTGGTGGGGGTAAAATCATATTTGATTATATGTGTGGTGGGGGCGAAAAAAAATGCCTTATGTTCCATGTTCCCCTCAAATTTCTCTTCCGGTGATTAATTGATCAGGGGTATTAGCTAAGTCATTGAATGGACAGTTGTTGTTGTTGTTCCAGTGAAGTTCTAGTCTGACAGTTGAATTCTACATGTAGATATTCTATTCAAGGGAAGTTTACTTTGAATCAGTCCGGTCACATTATCAACAAGAGACATTATTTAGACAACTAATAGTATCATACTAAACAAAATTTCTAAGGTACACTCTAACAAGACTTGTTTACATATATTCATACAGACGATGGGTATAAACACTACTAGTACTGTACTTGAATAAAGTTGTTGAAAAAAATGAAAAATTGTTTTGGGCATGAATTACTTTCCTGAAAGTTGCGTTCCTCTTGGTAATGTCCAGTAAATGTCCATTGTACATGTAGGTACATAAAAGATAAAAATATACATTTATAAAATAAAAGTAATAATTCCTACCTACCTATTCAATTATTTAATTTCAAGGTGCAACTGGAAACCAGAATATTATTTTTCTAGGCTTAATACAATTCATCATGCTATATAGTCATTTATTTGTTCTCAAATGTGGTTCTACAGTACAGGAAAGAAATGAGCTCAATAAAAATCAACCCGATCTTGTCCCGATCTTTTCACCGTGTTAACATCATGCTGTCCCGATTTTGACCTGGTCTTGTCCCGGTTGAAAAATCGGGACAACATCGTGACAGCGCATCATGACGTTCCGATCTTGTCACCGTGTTGGTCCGATGTTGTCCCGATTATTTGTCCCGATTTTCTCACCCGCTGATTCTCTTCCCATTCCTACAAAGTAACTTGGAAACCCTGGCACTAATACAGGGATTCATAGACGTCCGTTTTTACTACCGTTAAACGGTAGAAAAAAAATGTCAAAAACTGAATATAGACAGCAAAAAACTCAAAAGTATACTCAATGTTTTTGACGAAAACTCAATACTCGAAATGGTGCAAATTATTTCAGTGATGTGAAAATCATCGCCGATCCTTCGACAATTTGCGAGTTCTGCGAAACGTACACAAACGGATTCAGATTTTGCTGACGTAATGCGCTAACTAAACCTCGGAGACCTTTGCTCGATTATTTTTTGGGAGCCTCGAATACTCTCTGTAATGGTTCCCGACTGGCGCCGAAGGTATGAGTGTATTCTCCTTCGCTCGGCTGCTGGTGCGCAGCTACCTACGTTAAATCCAACAGACGAAAACAGTCTATATGAAGGAATTGAATGCTAGCTGGCGGTCTGCAGACGAAAAATACACGAGGGTGAAAATGAAACCTGGTCCTGGGACATTTTGGATATCATTTCGCAGATGAATTTGATTCGGATTCGTTCATAATTAGAATGACAAACAATTTTCCCTAAGACAGAACATCGGGCAAAGTAGAATCAAGCGGTAGGAAATTGATGAAAATAAAAATGGATCGTTGCTACGGCCGAGACTTTGCGTGTATGATACCCGTCATGAACAACAACAACAACGCGGTCTAGCACTTTACGTTGAGAACATGCATTTCTTCAGAAGTCGGTTTATTTGAGGTCTAGATTTTAACTTTAACGGCATTGCATTTCTTGTTTATGTCCGTGAGTCTTGAATTTTTGTTGGTAATTTTTATCTTTCACTGTAAAAACCATCATGGTATAAAATGAGAAAATGTGGTACAAAAATATCTGGAATTTCCTTATTTTTATACGCCCGTCAAATTTGACGGGACGTATTATGGTATGGCGTCGTCCGTCCGTCCGTCCGTCCGTCCGTTAACTTTTCTCGTCAACGCAACTCGTCCTAGAGTTTTCAGTGGATTCTTTTTATATTTGGTCCACGTGATCGGTACCATGTGTAGATGTGCATGAACTTTTTTCGGCCCGATTCAACGTTTTCTTGAGTTACTCCCCTTGATTTTGGTCTGAAATCCTTGTATTTGGTACCTACTGTCTTCGTCAACGTAACTCGTCTCAGAGTTTTCAATGGATTCTTCTGAAATTCGGTACACATGATCGGTACCATGTGTAGATATGCACGATCCTTTTTCGACCCGATTCAATGTTTTCTTGAGTTACTCCCCTTGATTTTGGTCTGAAATCCTTGTATTTGGCACCTGCTGTCTTCGTCAACGCAACTCGTTCCAGAGTTTTCAATGGATTCTTCTGAAATTTGGTACACATGATCGATACCATGTGTAGATGGGCACGAACTTTTTTCGGCCCGATTCGACGTTTTCTTGAGTTGCTCCCCTTGATTTTGGTCTGAAAGCCTTGTATTTGGCACCTACTGTCTTTGACAACGCAACTCGTCCCAGAGTTTTCAATGGAGTCTTCTGAAATTTGGCACACATGATCGGTACCATGTGTAGATGTGCATGAACTTTTTTCGGTCCGATTCGATGTTTTCTTGAGTTACTCCCCTTGATTTTGGTCTGAAATCCTTGTATTTGGCATCTACTGTCTTCATCAACGCAACTCGTCCCAGAGTTTTCAATGGATTCTTCTGAAATTTGGTACACATGATCGGTACCATGTGTAGATGTGCACTAACTTTTTTCGACCCGATTCGACATATTCTTGAGTTACTCCCCTTGATTTTGGTCTGAACTCCTTGTATTTGGCACCTACTGTCTTCGTCGTGAATGCAACTCGTCCCAGAGTTTTCAAATGGATTTAAATTTGGTACACATGATCAGTATCATGTGCAGATGCGCATGAACTTTTTTTCAAACCAATTCGATGTTTTCTTGAGTTACCCCCCTTGATTTTAGTCTGGAATCCTTTTATTTGGCACCTACAGTCCTACTGAACGAAACTCATCCTAGGGGTTTCATTGCATTCTTTTGAAATTAGGTACCCATGATTGGTGCCAAGTGCACATGTGCACACACTTTTTTCAAGTTGATTCAACAGTTTCTCGAGTTACTCCCCATGATTCTGGTCTGAAATCTTTTATTTGACACCTACTGTCCTCGTGAACGCAACTCGTTTCACACTATTCTATGGATTCTTTGAAATTTGGTACATATGATCGGTACCATGTGTAGATGCGCACAAACTGTTTTTGAGCTGATTCGATGTTTTCTTCAGTTACTCCCCTTGATTTTAGTCCTTGTCCTTGTATTTGGCACCTACTGTCATTTTGACCCCATTCATCAGGCTGATGAACTTACTGTTGCAGCTTATAGTAAGCCAAATTTTGTTTTAAAGTTACTGATGCATACATAAGCTCATAACCGGGGTTGGGGGAACATGCACCCCCACAGAGTAAGAGTAACTGGAGTTCTACCTGCTTCCACAAATACCGCTCCAGGCCCTTATGTACCTCCCCCCCCCTCCCCCGATCTGACTTCCAAACCTGCCTACACCACTTATACAACAATGATGGCTTATACATGTGCAGTATTATGACAATTGCAACAATACAAACAACATACAGTCCAGGCATGTTCATTTGTATGGTTAACCTTTGTCTATAACAAAATTCAAGAGATAAAAATGTTGTTTATCGACTGTATTTTTTACGGGCGTATTTTGGGTTCAATTGAACTCTTGTTTTAAATGTTTTTGCGTATCTCATATAAATCCATAGCCTAGTCTTTATATAAAGGTTCATTAATAACAATTGTTGATTTACTGCTTGTCAGGGAATGCAGCAGGTGGCCAGATTTTTATTTATTTATTTATTTTTTTTTTTTATGATTATTATTTTTTTTTTGCAATGCAGACAATTCCAATATTTGTTTCATATGCAATACAAAGATACAAATGAAATAAAATTAAGAGTATATACTTACCACTTACCAAACATGTTTAGGTTGAATACTGCTCATCAATGGAGATAATCACTCGCCTGAACTAATTTGTGCTATTATAGGTGTGCTAACCACCCTCCTCAGAATAAATGAGGCGATTTCAATTTTTCCCATTGAGAAGTTTACATCTAGTTGTGCAGTAACTAGCACTAGTGAAAATGGCAACTGGTCACGAAATGCTTGGTTCCGCAAATTTGGATTCTTTGGATTCTCACAAACTAAGCCACTAAGAATCCAACTGGATTCTCGCAAAATTTTGCGAAATTCTACCCACGCAGTTCCTTTGTTCTGAAGTTTGACGGCAACCATGCGATGGACGTAAAGTAGAAGTCTGAGTTCAAGACATCATTCTGCTTGACAGCTGCTACATCTTACGTGAAAATCCGCTGATGATGTAGGGATTTTATAGCGTCTCTTGCAAGCGTTATATGATAATTATCTTTGAATGTTTATGATAGTTTGTGATCTCTTACTGCTGTTGGTGTTGCTACAAACACGAGGTCCAAAAAAATGAAATCTATTAAAATAATTGAGCAAGTTACAATACAGAACATGTGTTTTTTTGTCATTCAGATGACCATTATCCAAATCACATTAGATAGCTCACCTTAGTACTACAGAAACTATTTGTTCATATCTTAATTGGTAGGGTGGTAAAAACATTCAAAAACTCAATATCAATTTGTGGGTGGGCCGTAAAAACTTGGAAAAACTCAATTTGAGCATAAAAAGAACTCAATATTTTATAGTGGGTAGTAAAAATTTGGACTTCTATGAATCCCTGTAATATGTTGTACAATTGAGATTATTTTTCTGATCCTTAAATCTGATATGCTGGGGCCAAACAACATCCCGTACGGCCTGTGGCACCGGGTATAGCATCCTACTGTGAGTAACGTTCACACCCGCGTGTCTCCAGCGCGTCAAAACGAACATATATCTGCATGGTACATGTTTGGATATAGTGATCAAACATATTTTCATTTGTATTTCATTTCTTGTCACCTATCGACACAATTCGGTTATATTTCGTTCAAACTCCGTTCATCCTTTTGCGTTCATTCCGGTTCATTCTCATAAATCATTAAATGTAAACGTGTGTAATAAATTATTTTGTCACATTCACGGAGAACAGTAGTTGAAAATGGCAACTTGTCACGGATTTCTAACTTCAAGAAAACAACGAAGATCGATCTTCATCATCCCCAGATTCACATAGATATATGTTTCTTCTTTCTATTACAATCAACTTTATATTAGATCTAAAAACATAATTTTATATGCTCTAAATTGGGTTAGGGAATGAAATCTTTCGCGACGTCTGCACGAAAGAGTGCTCTCGCCAAGGTCCGCGCGAGAAGGTCACAGCAGGTCTTCAATTTCACATTCCGGTTTTCTCGTGCAAAAAGTGAATGCTTTATGCAAGAATTTCGTCCATTCATGCTACATGTAGATCTGTATTCTATTTGCGTTTCACGAAATGATCTGGTATGAACTGTTTATAAGATTGGGCGATATGAGAAGAGAAAAAGTTATTCAAAATTGTTTAATAATATTTTTTATCAGAATATTTATCTTATATATTCTTCTGTGCTATCGGTAAAATTATCTTGCATTCTTCTCGTTTGTTATCACATTAGTCCAGACAAATTTTTAGTATTATGTAAATATTTAGGAAGAATGGTCTAATAAGTTGTTTCTCCGTGATATCTTCGGTACATAAGCGACAGGTTTCCGCAACACAATTGTATTGAGGACGGAAAACATCTTTGGAATGTACCTTGTACGCCTCGATGAGAACAATTTTTTTTTTTATACCATCCAGGATAATATTAATTATCCAGGATAATATTAATTAAGTATTTTATCAACTATTTTTCCTTTTGTTAGACCCACCCGATTACATTTCGATTTTTGATTGATTGAAATTGTAGTCCCCTTCCCATTCGGATTTTGCGGCCCATCAACTCAATGCTCTATTTAAATTTCACGGTACATTTCTTCGTTCATTTAAGATCTTTTGCAGCGCTAGATATTAAAATAAATAATTAAATAATAAATAACAATGAGAGAGCAGAGGGAGATATAAATGGAAGTACTAAAGATTTCATTTCAAGATATGTGGTATTTTATATTTTCTCATGTCTCGCAAAACGGGATTCATTTTTTTGTTAATTTGAGCTCTAGGCTTAATTTAAAGTGTTACTATTATTATTTTGGTAATATACTCTAACTTCGTAATGGGGATTAGATCAGCATGTACCCCATGTGAAATGTTCTTTTATTCCGTTGTTATGTATTGCTGGGGGGGGCTCTTAATTCTGAGTACAACAAAAATTGATACATTCGTCTCACAAACAAACAAAATACGCCGACTATAACAGAATCTTGGGACAACAAGCCATGTAGTTGTTATAGTTTTTTGAAAATCAATTCATCTGTAATCACACTATGGAAGTGAACAGTAGGCGATCACACTTTAAAAGCATCGCATGGGTAGGACTACAGTACGTGGTGCGGCTGTTTTCAGGGGCATATACATGTAGCTCTGCAGGGTCAAAGTTCGCACATATGGACGACGTGGGGCTTTTCGTCGCGGGAGTAAAGAAAAAGACATTTCTTTATCTTTCTATACAAATTACAATCAGTACATTTTGTAAACATTTAACTATACGGGTTTGTGAGCCATTCTGTCAGTCATCCAATTTTATTTACAGGCAAACATGTACGGCCGATTAAAGTTTAACTGCAGCAGCAGGCAGTCCACTGCGATAGTCCAAACTTCGCTCACTCCGTCCGTTCATTTTGTTTCGGTTTATTTCGTTCCGGTCAAACTCTGTTTATATTCCGGTCATAATTCGTTCAAACGTCGTTCCGGTTTAAAACTTTTGCGATCAAATTTTAATAACCGAACCATCATCGTGTTAACAACATGACGTCCCGATGTCGTCCCAATGTCATCCCGATGTCGTCCTTGTAACAAGACCTGGACAAGATCAGGACAAGAATCGGGTTATCATCATGCTAACATCGTGACAGAATCGGGTTGTCATGATGTTAACATCGTGTCAGCCAAGTATTGAGTTCATTTCTTTCACGTACTGTATGACGGGTCATCCATGTCTGAAGAGAGAGAGAGAGAGAGAGAATTAAGGTTTAATGTTGCATTTCCCATCCCGTCACGATTCCTAGTACAGAATGACTATATTGAAGGAAGAATTGGTTGGTTCCGTCTGAGGTCAAAGAGCCATTGAAATGGACTTTTAGTTTCATGGCACCGTGCAATGGTGAGAGTTATGCGTCGGGATGCGCATGGCTTGAAAAACTTTATGCAGCTGTTAGAAGCATGGGGTCAGTCATATACTCAATGCAGCAGGTTTGGTGTATTGTGACTTGTCATACCAAAATATTATGGCAAACTTGATTTGACTCATGCCTGTAGAATGGACAATGAAATCAGTAAGTGTCTTTTTATTCCTCAGCTCATCAAAGCGGACACCAGGTCTCATGCCTGATCCCACACCGAACAAACGACCACGTCTCTCCAACATCCCATACTCCTGGTCCAAAAACAAAACGTCTCACTCGGACTCGAAAACACAGTCGGCACTTCAAGGGTATGTACAGATCTACATACATGCACGTGAGTGTCGTCTTGAGTTCACTGGCCATGATCATTAACTTATCTAACTATATATCCGTATGTAATATGCCTACTAGAAACTCTTGGGGTTTAAGTGCAGGAACTCTCAGAAACGACGCTTGTAGTTCCAGCGATGGTAGATATCTCTATTCAATCCACAGTATACTAATAGTCACATGGGTACATGTACATACAGCACGAACCAGGATGTTAGCAAGAATGTAAAACCTGCCTGTCCGAAATTCTCATTTTCCAGATTTGGACAGTCCTCATTGTGTTTCCTATCTTTCCTATATAAAATTTCCCAAGGTTTACCTGTCCAAATTGTAATGTCCCTGTGTGCTATGGACAGGTGTTTGGGCTACTATCAACTCTGTCAAATATTGGACAGGTGGATGAACTCTGTCAAATATTGGACAGGTGGCTGGGTCTGATTACTATCAACTGTGTCAAATATTGGACAGGTGGTTGGGGCTCTGATTACTATCAACTATGTCAAATATTGGACAGGTGGATGGGTCTCTGATTACCATCAACTCTGTCAAATATTGGACAGGTGGATGGGTCTCTGGCTACTATCAACTATGTCGGATATTGAACAGGTGGATGGGTCTCTGGCTACTATCAACTCTGTCAAATATTGGACAGGTGGATGGGGCTCTGATTACCATCAACTCTGTCAAATATTGGACAGGTGGATGGGGCTCTGATTACTATCAACTATGTCAAATATTGGACAGGCGGATGGGTCTCTGATTACCTTCAACTCTGTCAAATATTGGACAGGTGGATGGGTCTCTGGCTACTATCAACTCTGTCAAATATTGGACAGGTGGATGGGTCTCTGATTACTACCAACTATGTCAAATATTGGAAAGGTGGATGGGTCTCAGCTGGCTACTATCAACTATGTCGGATATTGAACAGGTGGATGGGTCTCTGATTACTATCAACTGTGTCAAGTATTGGACAGGTGGATGGGTCTCTGATTACTATCATTTATGTCAAATATTGGACAGGTGGATGGGTCTCTGATTACTATCAACTGTCAAATATTGGACAGGTGGATGGGTCTCTGATTACTATCAACTGTCAAATATTGGACAGGTGGATGGGGCTCTGATTACTATCAACTGTCAAATATTGGACAGGCGGATGGGTCTCTGATTACCTTCAACTCTGTCAAATATTGGACAGGTGGATGGGTCTCAGCTGGCTACTATCAACTATGTCGGATATTGAACAGGTGGATGGGTCTCTGATTACTATCATTTATGTCAAATATTGGACAGGTGGATGGGTCTCTGATTACTATCAACTGTCAAATATTGGACAGGTGGATCTGTCTCTGATTACTATCAACTATGTCAAATATTGGACAGGTGGATGGGTCTCTGATTACTATCAACTATGTCAGATATTGAACAGGTGGATGGGGCTCTGATTACTATCAACTAATGTCAAATATTATTTATATTCCAGGTTTTCTAATTTGGGTAACACCTGCTATATGAATGCTATATTACAAGCCTTATTTGGATTGGAGACTTTCGCCATGGATGTACTAACGACAAACCGGCGATTGTTACGGTCGCTATCAAGGGAGTCCCTATATCAGTAAGTTCATGAGTTATCTGCTATATGTCCTTTATGTAAATTCATGTGTTAACTGTCATATGAGTTGATCGTTCAGTTCGCCTAGAGATTACGCAAAACAAAATAAGCGCAAACGTTTTTTCGTTCGCGTAAAAATGAATCATATGTTGTCATCGCCAAGTCAATTTATAAATAAATTATCCTTTTCACCGCTGTCAAAACTGCAAAGTGTGAATATCAACATTGTGAAATAACTGTTGGAACACGTTATCACGATCGATATCTCGACCCATCGCGGCAGGGGATATTCTGATAACTTATATTATTCATTCACTCACTTTCTTTATCTCGAAAATTTACTTGAAGCTAACATTGACAGATTATGAAGACTGTAGAACACTTTGTAAATTTCCTTATTTCAACTGACGTTTTCTTCGAAATCCCCTTGGTAAGGGAGCGTGTCAAAAGTTTTGACGTTCAAACTAAAAGAATGCGTCAGAAAATGAACAGGTACTCGTTCTTTTTCTCTCAGCAAACGAACGTTCGACAGGCAGAAAATGAACACTACCCTGTCCGAAAAAAAAATTTCTTTTTTGAAAGTTCAAATTAGTATGGCTTATTGATAGCGGCCAGAATTCGCTGAAGGGCTCACATTACGGCTATCGTGTCGACTCTTATTAGAATGAAAAAACAAAACAAAAACAGAACACTTCAAAAGGCAGCACTTTTAAGACTTAACTGTACTTATTTTGCACTAGCTTTCGTAGGTATATAACCCACTTCCTCTGAAGAAGTACTTTCTTTCTTTCAAAGCAATTATGGCAAAGATTTGATGTTTATCTACAGCAAATTCAATAAATATATTTAATATAATAAAAGTGGATCTTTCGTACATATTCTAAGGAATTATTTACCGGGAATTATAGAATGAGCGACAAGAATGAACTAACGCGCGTGTATTATTTTTTGGAAGAAAACGAGATGAACTATATAATATTAAACTTCGACAAAGAAATATCACCATACTGATCTGGTTTTATTAAAAGTCCGATGTGACCAAATATTGTAAAGAATGATACAATAATCGGGTGAACAATTTTGTGAATTAAGCTCCTTAAAATGTTCGTAATTGGAAGAAATTTGATAGACGAATAAGGACTTCGTTATGATATCAAACCACACAATATTATATTACGTATTTGTAAGATATTTATATAACAAATTTGATAGATGGCATTTGACGGATGTTGATCGCGATTGTTAACCTATTTGTCAACCGTATATGCTAAACCCCTAGGTGTCCCCTATTGTCCTGTCTGACCTGCTCTGTATTGATCGTGCGTGACGCACGTGCCGTCTGCCCAGGAGGCCCAGAAAGGGTGAGAGCTCAAAGTCGGTTGCCGTTCCCGGGTATATCAAGTTGTAAGGTGTGTGCGCCTTCATTGCATCAGATTTCTTCACCGCTACTAATTTTTTTCGTATGGGAAAATAGTGATATTCTTCAGGTCCAGATGGCTTTTTATGCACACCAAATGACCACCGGGATTTTCCTGGCAGGCCGTAACTGACACTGTCAACATTTGAAACCTCGGCATAATATTGTCGTTTCAATTTAATGTATTACACATCTTACGGTGTTCTAAATGCTATTCGTTATATTTATTATTTGGTGTCAAAAATGAGCCATCTCGGAAAGCCCCTTGAACAGATGTACACTCTAAAAACGCAAATGTTATATTTAACATCTAGAGGGTTGGAGGAGGGAAAACATTTAGAAAGTGTTGTTTCACCACTTTTAAGTGTTGGATGTAACAGCTTAAAATGTTGCATTTAACACTTAAAAGTGGTGAATACAACACTTTCTAAATGTTTTCCCTCCTCCAACCCTCTAGATGTTAAATCTAACATTTGCGTTTTGTGAGTGTACATATGTTGATTTTATTATCGTATTTTGATCAATAAAGCTCTGAAGAATCACATATTTGATAAGAAATCTGGACTATACAGTCTACATTTCTCAAGCATTATTTGTTTGTGCATTAAAACATGAAGATCACAAACATATAGCATGTTCGAGGAAGATGCCGTATATTTATTAGTATTATTATTAAATTCCACTTTTTTTGAAACAAACTTGAAATGATTGAGGTGTTCACATCGCACGGGGTAATAGTATAACCCCTCAGAGCCCCTAACTTTCCAAGTCTTGATAGGCTCTCCTTTGATATTTAAATTGTCAATGGCTACATTGTTTGAGTCCTGACTCCTCTCATCAGTGTAACAATCTGTGTTCACATTTACCTGGAGGTGTGGGACATTCTTGCAAATGAAGTGTTTAGTTTATTTTTAGCATGTCCAGCTGTGAGCATATTTGTTTTAATAGTCTTGCCACTCTTCACAGCTTGTCCTTCAGAGAAAACTACATCAAATGGAAGAATCCAAAGTCAAGATAGGGGTGTGTGGGATGGTTAGGTTACCAGCAGAGGGAATTACACTGCAGTACTCGCCCCTGTTAAATCAAGATAGAAGGGTCCAATACTATAGGCCACAGAGGGAATCTGGACTGCATGAAATTTAAACAGGAGAGTCCACATAAGAGTCGGTGCAGCATGCAAGTTTCACCCAGACTAGAAATGACACTTATTCATATGCAAATGAGATGGTGTGTAACAACATAGAACTGACTGCTTGGGGAATACCTTGCCCCTTCTGAAGCCCAGATTCAGCTCTATGTGGGGATGCACCATTCACCAGCAAGAGGCAATTGAAGGGGTTTCAAAATAACGTTGCAGTATTATGGGTTTTTGTGTTAATTAATGTGTGGCCCCTGTTCGTCCCGTATATAATTTTCACAACACCCTCATTCAAACTTGTTCTATCTTGGTTTTGAAGGCTTTTACCGGAAGAAAAGGAATGGAATATCCTATGTAGCATTGTGATCGTTTCACGAGCGCTGAATTGAAGGGTCGACAACAGCATTTTTATCGAACCAGTCGGTATCAACGGCGGATTTTGAATAGCCAGCGAAAATGACTTGAAACAAAAAAGCCAACACACGTATTTTCTTATATAAACAAAGATTAATTAACAGTTCTCTATTTTACAACATTCAACAATTTCAGATAATTTAAGATAATAATATCTCCAGGTGGCGACAAAACACTGAAGCCGTGACCGGACAAGTAGGCCCCTAACAGAGAAACAATTCTATCATTGTCCTTCCATGTATCATCCGTTTATTAAACAAAATCGCAGACATCGGACACACCACTCTAGGTTTTACAGAATGCACTGAATACATGTATATAAACAATGCAAAGCACATGGTAAGTTACAATAAATGCTATAACAGAGAAAGGCCGCGCTGCGGGAAAGTAGATTTGACCCGGCGCATTTTATAATAGTAACATCGCAAGGCAGGTTTCTGTATGTTATTCATTTCTGCTCGCGAAAATGAACATGCGAAAACGAATGTGCAAAAATGAACGTCGGAGTGCATTCAAAAATGAACGTTCTAGTGTTCATTTTCTGACGCTGCTCTGTAAAATGAACGACCTGACGGATGCGGAAATGAACGACCCCCTGTTCAAAAATGAACACGTTCGCGTCAAAACTTTTGACACGCTTCCTAACCATAGACTGTGTCAGAAAGATGTATCCGAAATTTATAGCAGCAAGTCAATAGGTCTAGATGGGCTTCATGATCAACACAGGCAAACACGATCAACACAGACACATTCAATATACAGTACACCCAAGAATTAAACTGGTCAAATTCGCGAAGGATAACCGAAAGATATCGCGAAACGTTTCGCGAACGATTCGCCAGTGCCTCTCGCCATACCTTTCGCGAGAAAATGTCAGAATTGAACCTTTCGCGAAAGGAATACGCGAACGATGTTTGAGGAAATACATGTTGTAAAATGTTTATATTCTTGTCTGTCAACTATTTATTTTTCATTTGCTGGTGTGTTTTGTTTTTAATGGCATTAATTAGGTCCATATACCTAATTTTGCAAATGAATTGCAACTATAAAATCACGACGACGTAGGGCCTCCCGGTTTTCCTCGTCAGTTCATGATGCAAGCTGTGATTCACGCAAAATCGAGGTCGAAAAATCGGGAGATGTATCACTGTATTCATCTAGTCAAAAAGTAGCAAAAGGCACAAAACTTTTAGCTGTGCCGTATTTGATACGCACATGGCCTTTTCAACAACAGCAACGACGACAACGTGGCATTTGTTGCCATCTTGTCTTGTCAAATGCGGATCACTTTACGTCAGTTACGATCGTGACCTATCTTTCACGAAAGGTATTTACCTATGAAATAAATATGAAATCATTGTAAGTTAAATTACAACCTTTCGCACACATTCGCGAATGTTTTCGCGAAAGATGAACAAAACGTTTCGCGAGCAGTGACCAGTTTAATTCTTGGGCATACTGTACATGCCAGCACATAGAACACAAATTTTTGAAAAGAGCTTTTCATACAATGGTCCCAAAATTTGGAATGAAAGTCCTGTCGAAATAAGAAAATCCAGCAGTCTTCAAATATTTAAATCCACACTCAGACAGTATATGCTCAGAACCTAGCTGGATAGCTAGTCTTAGTTAATTAGGCTGTGCAATATATACATATTTACGATTTTTACCCCTCGGCCCATAGGGCTGTGGGGTCTTGTCGTTGCCATGTACGTACGTCCATCCGTCCGTC
>JAVTVY010055191.1:0-31292 GCA_036873755.1 Hanleya hanleyi
TCGACGAGGACCATTTTTTTCGTGTGGTTCCTTGTCGGCTTAACAGTCCGGCCAATATCGTCCCCATCAGGAAAGTGGTCAACGGTGCTAAGATTTCCTCGAAAAAGCCACCTTTCTGTAAAACCTTTTTCTTCTTAGCTTGAGAGACTTTTTTCTGACCAGGGTTCGGAGACCTGTCTTAGACCAACTTCGTCCTCTGAGCCGGAGTCAGTGTACGTTGACTTTTAACAGATTGTACCCGATCTCACACAGACAGCGTACAAGTTCAGGGTCCGCGCCGCGTAAAATGATTTGGACCAACTCCGGTGGGGCCGTCTTCAATACACGGAGCGTCATAGCGTGCTTCCGTACTCTGGCAGACATCATGTACAACTAATGCCGGACCGCACAACCCTGCCGTTTTTATTATGGGTCTACAAAGACAAAATTAACAAGGATGGTGTACTCTATATATTTTAGTATCCCCATCATCAAACACGCACGCCAGCTGGGGGAGCCACTGCGGATGTGTTTACATTATTTTTGCACGTAGACGTGGTGGGTCTCACAGGAAAAATACCAATCCCTGGTCGAAGACGGCCAGGAGTGGCTTGCTTCATGCCAAAGAGCATATACCCGTGTTGAGGGGTTGTCGCATCTTCGAAGGCTTCCAATGCAAACCGCGTGCCGCCGGGGTACATCTGTCTCGCCAGGTGCAGCAGTTGAGTGGTATCTCTCGAGTTTTTGAAGACCAGCAGGTAGTGAGCATTTAGGCCAATGTTCCGATGTTCTTACTGAACAGATTCTGCACAATGTGGGTGATTCTGAGACGGCGATGATGGCTGTCTTTGGTGAAGAGTTGGGTGACCCGATCGTCGGTCTCCGCCATGAGATCATCCAGGACCACCAAAGTGTCCGGTTGCAAATCAGCCAGGTTGGGTAGCCCTTCCACGAACTTGATGTTGAGCCTTGCTGTATACGCCTGCCATTCTCCGTAACACCACACGAACCGGACAATGGGTGGTGTAAATCATGTTGTCGGCGTATTGAAGGAGGTTCTGGACGAAGTGTTTTTGCCTGTTCCCATCGGTCCTGCGACGAGGCAGGTGAACGGATGCCACCTCGGGTCCATGGTTGGAGGTGTATCCGCTGTCGTGGTAACCCGTTCTTCTAAATTTGGTACGAGTGAACCGGGGTCGTCCGTGCGTCAACGTTGGTCGCCGTTGTCGGTACGTTAAGGCGTTCACTGTGGGTGATGAAATCCAGTGTGTTTTCAGGCGTAGTGGGCACTGCAATACTTGGTGTGGAGTTCGATGTTGATGTGGACTGTATACTCGGTGTGGAGCTCGATGTTGTTGTGAAATATATACTCGGTGTGGTGGTGATGCCTGGCCTCATTTCGATCACGGGTTTGACCTCTGTAGAGAAGGTCTGTACATTCGTTTGACTGGCACTCACTGGTAGTTTTTGTGAACTGGGTTGGTTATGTAGAGAGATGCGGTACACGACGTCGTAAAACACATCTCCATATAAAATGCCCAGCAGGGTTAGCAATGTCACCACAAAGCCCACTTGCGCTTTGCGCGTTTTGGGGAACGTGATGTTCAGAGACGGTCCTGTTTGTCCATAGCACTGTGCTCATGGTCGAGCGTGGAATGAATTCTACCGGTTGTGGTTCCTGGTCGTTTCACCTGGTTGGCCGGGACCCAGGAATTGAAAGAGTTGGGCCACCTTTGCCATTTCACGAGATGCACCGTCTTACCGCAGGTTTTCCACAGTGTGACAGGCTGTGACTCTATGTCGTAAAATGTTCCTAGCAACGGTTCCCTCGAAGATCTTCCAGTTCATAGACACGCGGCTGTCTGGGTACGCGCCGTTTGATCACAAAGTGCTCATCGCTCCGGTTGGGGAGGTAACTCTTCTCGAACTTGCCCTTGACTTTATTGATCCGTACAGGGTCTCCGACCATGAACACCTCCTTCGATCGTGGTTGAGGATGAATGGGGTACAAGACACGCCGGACTTGGGCCTCACTCTGTTTGGTAACGGTGATGGGTGCTCTCTGCATACTTCGGTATACTCGATTGTAACCCTCGACCATCTGGGGGATAACATAAATCTACCGCCTTATATTCTTGTACGTGAAATATTTATACATGCGCCCTTTGAACGTCCGGTTGAACCTTTGCACAACGGATGCCTTCGTCTCGTTGTAAGTGTAAAAGAAGAAGAACTTACGAACTTTCAGAAAATGTTGGAAGGGTCTGTTGAGGAATTCCGTGCCTTCGTCGGTTTGTAAATACAATTTGCCACCCGTCTTGAAGATGCTCTTGAACGCAGCCACGAGATCTTTCCCGGGTTTCGTTCGGATGGGTACCACCCACGAATAATTTGACAGAATATCGATGCACTTCAAAATACACCGATTCCCATCGTTGTTTTTGGCAAAGGCGGTCATATCGACCAAATCGGCTTGCCATTGGGCATCTATACCTCCAACGATGACACGATTCCGTGAAAAATTTCGACGGGCAGCTCGATGTAAGGCATAGCCAGTTTTTTTAACCAATCTCAGAATTGGGTACGTTGTATCCCCTGGGACTTGGCCGCTCGATAGAGAGCCGACAATGTACTATACGCAACCGATTCCCGGGGCTATAACACAACGTATCCAACACCTTCTCCCAGCTCTCTATATTGAATGACGCAGGCGGTCAGTTTCCTCCGTTTTATATAAAGGAACTCTGGGTTGACTTAGCATTGGCGGATAGTCTATGGCATCGTCGTCTGGCCCCGCTTCACTGATGCTGTGGACAATTTGTTCATTGGGTCCTGCCGCCGCTTCACTCAGGGCACGAGCCTAGCCCAACTGAACAGCTGACCGCTCATCAGGTGTAAACAGCTGATCCACAATAGGCACCACTTTCTTCAATTCTGTCCACAGATAAGGATCTAGGGTGAAGCTTCGCGTAGGGTACTGGTAACGCCCCAGGCGTGCGAAGAATGGCCCACGGTGTACGTAGATGGCATTGATTATGTGGATGAGGTTCCCGTCAAGCTCACCGCTCAATACCCGTTTAAATTTGGTCCAGCCGTCAGGGTGTAGCCTAGCCGTATTCGATATGGTCTCAGCGCGTGACCAGCAAACATCTACATGGTCTCTTTAAGTGGCATTTAGAAGTTGGGGGGTGTGAGTTTGGGGTCAGTTCAGCTCAGCTGGTGGAGGTCACCCCTAGCTTACAGGCTGATAGCCAGTGACAAAGTATCGTTCTCAAGTCACTGAACTTGAGAACGATACTAGTACCTGTATCGAAACGTCGTCCTGAATAAACTAGAAGTTGTTATCCATAAGCAATTTGTTTATTTATCTACATGGTCTTCCACGATGTCGACTTTGTCTTCATAGACGTGTAACCCTATCTGGTGTGTAAGGGAAAGGGCGGCTCGTAGGACGGGTGACATGGTTGACCAACGGGTGAATGACGCGCACTCTGACTGACCCCCGTATTTATGACCAGGTCCCATGGGGATATGGTTGACCAAATGACTAACGGGGAATGACGCACACTCTGACTGCCCCTCGTATATATCTGTTGCGCATAAGCGCATCTGCGGTCCCATTGGCACCAGGGGGCGCTATTGACCTACTTGTGAGGTTACTTTCGCTTCACTGACCGTTAACCCCTGCGCACCATTATTAATATCCGGTATTGTGCGCATGCGCAGGGGTCGAAGTTCACCTTCGGGCATCGTGACCTCAAAAGTAGGTCAACAGCGCCCCCTGGTGTCAGTGGGACCGCAGATGCTCTTATATTACTACTCTGATGACCTGTTATGTTTCTGCAGCTTTGCCAGTACTCGAACACTCTTTATGACCAGTCCGTGTTTCGTTTAGTATTCTTGTACTCTTGGCCTCAAATTGGATTCTCGAATTGGACCAGAAAAGGTATCCTGCACAACTAGATCCCAAGGGGAACCTGTGTACCAGATTTGAGGAAGATCCATGTAGTAGTTCCTGACAAATCGCGATAACAAGAATTGTTTACGGACGGACGGACTGACGGAAGACGGACGGACGACGGACGACGGACGACGGACGAAAATCGATTTGAACAGCCCACCATCTGGAATAAATAAGAATAACTTATTTAACAGTGAATTATAACCAGATGGTGAGCTGTTCAAATCGATTTTCGTCCGTCGTCCGTCGTCCGTCGTCCGTTCGTCGTCCGTCCGTCCGTCCGTCCGTCCGTCCGTCCGTAAACAATTCTTGTCATCGCGATTTCTCTGATTTCAAATCTGGTACACAGCTTCCCCTTGGGATCTAGTTGTGCAGGATACCTTTTCCGGTCCAATTCGAGAATCCAATATTGCCACAAGGCGGCCATCTTGGATTTCCGAATGAAACATTGTTATCATGATTTCTCGGGAAGTACATGTACTGCATGGATCTTTCTCAAATTTGGTACACAGGTCCCACATGGGACCTAGTTGTGCAAGATACCTTTTTTGGTCCGATTTGAAAATCCAAGTTACGCTTCAAATTAATACAGTATTCCCGAGTTGTGACGTTGCATCACAAGAGTCAGCGGATCAAACGGTGGGGCATATTCTGTATATTGACTATAGAGAATACCCATACCTTCACCTTCTAAATCAAGGCGTTCAAATGATTCCGAATTAAAATGTATTTCTTCAAATTTTAAATCAGTTTACTTTAGTCCATGCCGTTGATAACTCGATAACTGTACAATACTGCGTGCTTCGATCCAAAGGAGATAATCAGGATTCAGATACTTTCAAAGTTTCAACATTACTGCACGGATTCGTCCCCCTCCCTAAATATTTTTCTTACCTCTTGATTTAGTGAGCGGAAACTTACGACACTATACCCTTGGGTTAAGCTCTACCAGAAAATGTGAAAAAATCTAAGTCACGGTGACGTCATTTTCAAAAACGGCATTTTTACCTCATGTATTCATGTGGTATGTGAGCGTACTATTAATGTTGGAGTGTCAATATGTAACTAAAAGCAGACATTATCGTTGCGAACGCACCGCGTGTCTTGGTGTGTTATAGGCCAGAAAGTCAAATGGAATCCAGCATAGGGTGTGATAGTTTTCAATATCGATGCGTGTTTATGCGAAACCAAAGTGAAAATAGAACCACCAATCTGCATACATTATGTTCCGATTTATTTTCCGGAAAACGCTTGGAACTCATCCGTGATCTAGGGCCCCGGAGCTTCCGGGGCCTAGGCGGCCACTGGACCCTCGTTTATTGGACTGTTAAGAATCGCTTTAATTTTCGCTTTGTGTAAATGAATCATATCGGTATCGTACTGGTTTCTGATGTTCCACGACGTAAATATCATCGTTTCGAATGTGTTAACCAGACAGTTAATATGTCGTGTGTTCTTTATTTTTTCACAAAGGAGATGAGCCCGATTCTTATGTTGATTTAGTTGGAGGCGATACCCAGAGAGCAGGGCGGGAAGAGGTTGGATGCAATCTAGGAAATTATCGGTTATTGGACTGTGACCTTAACCGAGAGGGAACTCTGAGTATAACTAGAATCTTATGCGATTCCGACGGCTATCTGACGTACATGTGAGTGGCTATTTATGCATAATATAACATTTTAGCTCTCACAAACACTCCATAATTTTCAAAGCTGTATGCTAATATGGTAGGTCTTATCTGCCACAAAAATGTGCATTAGACAAATACCATTGGTTTGAGTTCATAAATAATTGGTTCATAAACTGTTTACATATTTCTAGTGATAAATTCTGGGTCTAACTTTAACAAAAAAGGAATCGCAGTTCTACGAAATCGTGCAGTGCTTTCCTATAGGAGGGACTACAATTCCAAATATGGGTATGCCAGAAACGCAATTCGCTGTTAACAGATATTAAGCGGAATAAAATTCCTAGCGTGCTAAGAAGCCGTACGAGAAGCCACTGACATCTAAAGGAAAGAATGTCCCATAGAAAAAAGGTGTCCGGCTAGTAGTAGAGAAAGAAGGAATTGAGGTCAATTGACCCTTGTGACGTCACGGTTCTGGTCACGTGAAGGGAAGAGTTTTTTACCCGGCGCATGCGCACGATATCGGATAACAGGGTGCGCAGGATCAAAGCTCATTTCCGGTCACGTGACAGGGACCGGAAGTAACATCACAAACGCAGAAGGGCCCGACGAGTAGGTCAGTTGACCTCAATTCGCTTTTTTCCATGTCACGGCCAGAGGAGAGAACTCCGTTAGTAGAGTCAGGTCAGTTGACCTACTTTTGTCCTGTGTGACGTAACTTACGATATAGGTCACGTGGTCGAAAATGACCTTTGACCCTGCGCATGCGTACAATATCGCATAGCATGGTGGCAGGGCCAAAGGCAACTTCCGGAAGAGACGTCACAAAGGTCAAATGTCACGAAATTAGGTCAGTTGACCTACACTGGTCTAACAGGTCCCTCAATGCGTGCTGCACATTTCCGTGACGTCATCAATTCGGGAAAAAACAAGTCTCAACATATTTTATTCCGTGGCGTCATCAAAGTGTAGTGAATGCATGGCTTTGCACCTTCAGTTGTGGGCCACGATGTATAGACTCATTAGCAATATAATAATAATAATAGCCTGTATCATGGTACAATATCTCTCGCAGAATTTTATCATCCAAAATGCCCGTCCTTTCTGAACATTGCGAAAGCCCCATACGTTTGGTTGAAAGTTTTGTGGTACAGATGAACCATCCGTGGTTCAAAAGAGCTGTATGACGTGGCATATTAACCCTATCTGGTCTGGGCTTTTTGGGACCTGTGCAATCTTGGGGGTTGAAACTTACCACACTATACCCCTGATCTTGGGGGTTGAAACTTACCACACTGCTCTACCAGAAAATGTAAAACAATCCAAGATGGCCGCTTTTATGACGTCACAGTGACGTCATGTTCAAGAGCGGCATTTTTTGGTTGATTTTTCGTTCAGATTTTTCTAATTTTTTACTTATGCAATTTCTCCGCAAAAAGTGAATGATAAATTAGTAAATATTAATGTGATGTGAAATCAAATAGTTTTTGCCCACACTTCAAACTGAGCATGTGCAATCGTGCAGTGGTAGAGAAGGGGCGCTTCCGGAAGTGCGCAGAGGCGCGAAGTGGGCCATCACTGGTTCAGGTGGGGATTGTATGGTGTCATATTGAAGCTCCTAACAAATGGTGTGCACGGTCGTGACCCCTTTCTCAACTACTCGCGCATACGCTCCTCCGAACCTACCCTTTACTACTACCCGACTGCGCATGCGTTATGAGTTGAATGACGTGACATCTAATAACACCTCCTGTCGGACACTACCCTACGAGCGCTTCAATCACGACTGCGCATGCGCAGAATGCCGTGATTTACACTACAAATCACACCACTTGGCCTCGCCCCCACGAGCACTCCAACACGACACCCACACGGCCCATTTGGACCACGGATTGTTCATATACCCTTCCCTATGAGCTAATGTATAGGGAAACACAAGTCATCCAACGATGCGCTGATTGGTGGAGAGAACAACGTAGGAGAGTTCTCTTGTGGGGTGAGGGATTATAAAACATGCGGTAGGTGGGAATGTTCATCATTCCCTGATCCACAGCCGACATGTTCTCTTGTACGACTTGCCAGAAGCAGTTTACTCCTCAAAATAATTTACGACGCCACGAGACCTCCGCCCATATAACCTGTGCACAGTCATTTAGTCGGAGGGATGCTTTACTGTCCCACGAACGGTTCCTCCACGAGGGTGCGACGGAACAATGTAACGATTGTGGTCAACTCTTCAAACGGCCCAGTCAGTTAAGAAAGCACCAACGCTCGATTCATGGCCCGTCACCACGGCTTGGGGCCTCGGAAGGTCTGTTCCACGGAAGACAAGCCCAGGGAGACTAATGCACCTGGTGAAGCGAACTGAGACAGCCCGCCTATACCCACTGTCGAGAAGGCTCTGGATATCCAGCTGGATCCTAGTGATACGTTCCCGAGGCCTAGACCTGACGACATCGAGCATTTTCAGAAAGATCCAGTGGATGTCCCCAGCGATCTCTTACCGGACGCCCATCCAATAAGTGACATCTACAGGGGCCATTGGTTCGTGATCCGACGATGTTTCCACTGTCATCGCCCGCCACTAGACATATATAATTTCCGGTTTGGGAACCTGTCTCGGCTCTCCTACTACATGGAAGCCATCTTCAACGACCAAACTACGGCCTGCAAGTTAAATTTGCCTTTCGGCTATGTGCTGTAGCATAAGGAGACAGACCAAGGTCGGTCCGTTTACCCGAACACTAACATCCGGTTATTTGGCCAATCATTCACTATCATTAATCGTGCGTCGCTTGAGACCGCACTGGCACAAGTGGACCACTTGGATCCCTTGGAGTGGGCACAACGCCAACTCCCAAACACCCAGTGGATCGTGGAAAATTTCACGTTTTTCGTCATTAAAATGACCGACCACCCCATCGGCTGAACGTAATAGCCCATGCACTGATGGATACCGTAATATGTAGCATATTAGTTCCACCTGCCGATCGTTAAAACACTTCTGCCTAATATGACGGTACAAAGAATTTAAAAACCATAATGTTTGATATTTCAATTTATATTCTGTGGATAAATAGGCTCAACACCAGACTGGGACAGGTGCAGCCAACAATGCGTCGCATATACGGATGAAAGCAAACATGGACAAGAGCATACGAGAAATGTAAACATACCCATAATCGCTCCCCCAGCCTGTGTGTGTTGTGAGGGATGGGGTAATAAACTGTATAATCATCAAATATGCCTGGTGATGTCTCTTGTTTGTGTTTACACTGAATGTGTCTGAGCATATTGTCGCGATGAGAGAGCGTTCCATTTCTATTGTGTTAGAACATACACACACAAACAAACACCACCAAACACCACCACCAACACACACACACACAAACGCCACCATCACCACACATACATCACTACACACACCCACCCACTCACACATACCCACGCACACACTACTCTACCAGGTGGCCAGAGCGAACATGGGTCCATCTGCCCAAACGCGCTCCTCGCACTCCTCCAGAAACTCCCTGTCTCTACTACTTCTCGAGTGAGCAGGAACATATCACTACCAGTCTGAATCTACTGGGCAAGAGAGACTATTGTAGATGCAACATCAAATCACGGATTTTGATTGGACAGAAGCAGCCGTCGATTCTTCTGTTAGGGTGATAAGATAGACGTGAAGGCATTGCGTCGGCATTCCCTTTCTCCTGCTTGCATGCAAATATCTCGACACCAAAACGTCCATCCAAGTGCTACTTGTCCAGTGCGCATGTGTGACATCGTCTATAAAACCCGTCCCTCTGGACCCAACACATCCATTCCTTCTGTTCCAGAGCCGTGACGGAGACCCGTCCCCATGCGATTAGTATTTTACAGCACGCGACCTTGGTTAATTCACTCACAAGTTGCTGAGTAGTGGTTCGGTCCATGTTTGCAGATGGCGACGACAACGAGGGGCGACGCCAGATCCTGGAAAAGTTCACAGATGCGGTTCTCGACAGAGTGGACTGGATGGAGAGGCGTGTTTTCACCCACCACTACTGGACTACGACAGCCATCCGTGATGCCCGGGCTATGGACCACGAGCGCTCACGCCGCAATCAGCGACGGCTTGTTGGCCTCACAATTGTCTTTGCCTTATTGATCCTGACGCTGTGGCAATTGCAGTTCTGTCTTACAGCGACAGAAAAAGGCTCTTCAGAACCACCATGTCTTCCGAAAGAGAGACGGCTAACTAAACACAATGTTCACAAACACACACACGCGCGCGCACACGCACGTGCAAACACACACACACACACACACACACACACACATACACACACACGCACATACACACACAGGTAACTCTACCAGGTAACCGGATGGGAAAAGGCCCGTATCGCCTCCAAACGCACTCCATTGCATCCCTAAAATGGCCACTTTCGCTATTACTCGTACTGATGATGTCATATATAACGTGGATAACCCTCAAGTCGTGGTCCACACACCGAGGGCTTCACGTTGACACCTCATGCGACCCATTCGGACCAAGAATGGTCACTCGATCGTCAAAACATTCCTACGCACCCCCAAAATGCCCGCTTTCGCTACAACTCCAGCTGTTGACGTCACCAATAACGTGACAGATGATGTGGACATTCCTCAAGTCGTGATCTATACACCGAAGGTTTCAAGTTGACACCCTGCACGACCTATTAGGACCAAGAATGGTCCCTCAATCGCTCAACAGATCCCCACGAAGCCCTAAAATGCCTACTTTCTACACTACGGCCAGACCGCGCATGCGCAGCATGAGGAAACCGGACCAGACACAGTCCAATCTGAGGCTACCTCAGAAGAACTTCAAAATAAAACTTCCCACGAGCCAGTCGGACCACTAGGGTTCCATCTCAACCTCAAAACGTCCCTTCCAATGCACTTTTTCTACTGCGTACGCGGATATTTCAAAACCACAACCATCCAGTTGGACGCTCCCCAACGCGAGCTTCACACTGATACCTCCCATGACCCATTCGGTCATTATAGGTCCACCCCAACCCCACAACGTCCCTTGCAATGCCCCTTTCCCACAATTCCCTGTATGCGCATGTGCAGAATGTTGCAAAAGGACGACACGCCGGTCAAGTCGGATGCTATTTCGCAATGACACCTCATACGGCCCAACCGGATCATTATGGGTCCACCTCGACCCCAGGATGTCCTATCCAACACACTATTTCCATTGCGCATGCGCAAAGTGACATCAGTTTCACTCCACACTCATCCACTTGGACGCTGTCACACGAGAGCTTCACAGTGACACCTCACACGACCCAATCAGACCAATAGGGGTCCACCTAGACCCTAAAACGTCCACCTCTGCATGCACACAGTCACCTTTCAAAAAGTCAATCCTGGCCTCGAGACCCCTATCATCGTGTTCTACATGATGAGACAAAGAAAACAAGGGGGCCACACCCCATAGTAAAATCCACAAGAAAAAAGACCACCCCTATCCATACATGCATGAGATTCACATTCACTGGAGTCATGTATGTAGGGGCAGATCACTCTTGTTGGGTCTTCACGTGACCGAGCGTGACATCACCGGAAGTGACGCGGATGTGACCTTTGATCCAGATGTGACCCGGATGTCAGGTGACCGGATGTGATGTTATCGTGATGTCAGCTCCACGTAACTCTACTACTTCATCACCCTCAGCCTCATTTTTTTTATAAGGCAACGGTCTCCTTCCTTTTGGCTGGCCTTGCATATATATTTTTTGGACGTATACAGAATTACCGCCCCTTGGATTAATGTCAATGTAAATGTTGGATTGGTATGTCTCATTATTATCAATGTAAATGTCAAACTGATTAATTTTCAACACGGATCACATCATCGCCCTGATCTGAAGTGAATGAGGGCATTTTATTCTGGTTTTGACCATTTTTCTCTCGAAGTTTGTACTCTCAATATTTTGGAAAAGTCGAAATGTAAAATTATTGAAAATTTGGCCCGAATTTCAGCTATTTTCGCATTTGTTTTACTTCTCATGCCTCGTTCGAAAGCTGGTCAACATTCCTGATCGTTGCACATGTGATTCAATATCACGGTCAATTGAGCTCCTAAATTCCTGATTTGTGATCAAAAGTCGCCAAAACAAAGATGGGATAGGAAAAAAGCGATTGGCGGGATATCCCATAAAACTGCATATCACAAGCGAGTGTCGCCTACCGCGAAACTCGCAAACATTTCCAGATTCGCATGGCCTTGAGCAGAGAAATTCATATCCTAGAAAAACATCCTAGCCTTTAAGATTGCAGACCACACTTGCCACGGTTTCCCACAAAGTGGTCCCTAATTTGACACTAAGGAAAACCGCCCGTTTTTGACATCATGATAATTTTTCTTTCCTACTTATTAACTGATATCTATAATACCTTACTGTTGAACGTAACCATTCCTCCAAACGGGCATACAACATTTGCTGGCTGATCGGGCCTACGCGCCACTACAGAGTTAATACTGCCGGGAAGGGAACATTTGGCAGATCAAAATCCGCACTTTTCGGGGCGCGAAAATGATGATTCCTTTTTGGCGATAAAATTTTACAAAAATCGAGTAGATCGACCCTGTTTTTTTCGCCTTTTAAAAATGCATTCAACACACTTTCGTGACGCCCGTTTCAAATTTATGTTGAATTTTGTTGGCCCCCAACGCATGTATAACTCGCAATGCATTTTCTACACTCTAACGACGCTACGAAATAAACCATGTTGAGACTTATGGAGCCCCGAATTGATGACGTCACGGAAATGTCTAGGACACATTGGGAGACTTGTTATCCTGATGAGCAAATTGATGTCAATTGGCCTACTATTGTGGCCTTTGAAGTTTGCGAAGTCACGTGACGGTAAGTGCCCTTTGATCTTTAATAATGTGTACGTAGGTCAAGTGCGCTTGATGTCGTCATGGAACTTGCAATGACCCTACTTACGGGTTCGCAATAAGCAAACCTACTTTCGTGACCGATGACACGTCACGTGACAGGAAGCGACTTTTGTCCCTGAGTGCCATGTTATCTAGTATTGTGCGCAAGCGCAGGATCAACTGTGACTTCTGTTCACCTGACCGGAACCGGAAGTGACGACACAAGAGTAAAAAGTCACGAAAGTAGGCCAGTTGTCCTCAATTTGTTTTTTTCGCTAATACTGCAGCTCCTAACTAATCACCAACTCGCGACATTTTTTCCCTGATTCGCAAATCAATAGGACATATTTTCCTGAAGAGAAACATACGAAAATGGAAATTGTTTCCTGGGACATTCTTTCTCTTCCACCGGTTCTGCCAAAAGAAAGTCGAAACGACTTCCAGTGCTGAAGTCCACTGGTTGATATTCCGTGCGATGTGACGCAGGGCCATCTATACGCGGTAAGACATACCCTGGGTGTGTGTGTCGTCATGTTGGACGGCGCCCCGCCATGTCGGACGGAGCTCGGACTACTTTCGGCTGCCATTTTGGTAAGCGTCAAACAATCCTGAAATCTCGCGTCGTCGGTCGCTATTTTGGACGTCATGTGACGTCCTACTTGGTGAAATGTTTAATTCCGTAAAACTTTCAAAATGTTACGGAATTTATAAGCACTCATATTTCTCACATGCTGGGGGGTTGTCTTTCTGTAATGAGTTGTACAATATCCAGTATACCGTATTTCTGTGTGCAACATAACGGCGGATCCCTACCGCAGTGTGCGGTATACATGTGCCTTGCGAAAGTATATGTAAGATCCTCATTTTCTTGATGTAAATAATACACTAAAGTTCCGCCAGTTTATGTCATCAATAGCAAATCAAAATAGGAGCAGAGCGGCATCGACTAGTGAGGTCTTTTCTTTGATCTACAAATATGGCGAGTGGTGGAATGGTTTGACTTTAAAGAACTTGAATAGTCAATACAATTTTAAATTCAAAGAAATCCTACGGCCAATTTTCCAAATATGGTCTGCAAAATATTTATAAGCATTCAAATATCAAAAAACATATTTTGCAGAGAAATCGTGCCACATCTGATCAAAGCGACGTGGCGTAATGTTCGAATTTGGAATTTGAAGATGTAATGGTCTCGACTTGGTGAAGTAAAAATGTAAGTTGTCTTTTGTTTCACATCTTCTAGGGCATACAGTCTGAAAGCAGTTCCAAGTGACGCATCTGTCTATGATGTCAATAGGATAGGGTGTGCAGGCAATGAATCAGATTTATTCCAGTGTTCCGGATCCTATCCACCTGGTTGTTATATGGTGCAGTATGACGTGGATATAGCATGCCATCGTCCTGGTATGTATGATCAATCAAACGTTATCTTGGCATGTGTGACAAATAATACTTTATGTTGACTGATTGAAGAGTCATACTCCATAAATACCATCCTCGCGAGCCAGTATATCGATCGATCTGTTAGGATCGATACACTGGCTTGGTTAGTTACCCATACTAGTTCTGGATATGAATAGATCAAGGGATTTCCTCAAAACCAAGGATCAAACCAAACCCAAAGATCAAACCAATCTGTGAGATGTGACAGGTTTGGGTTTGATCGTGAATCAAACTGCTTTGATATCAGGCTAAAATTGAAATCGGAAGTCAAAGCAAAAACCGCAGGCTTGGGATACCGACAAGCTAATTCGAAACAAGCTGGTACGGTGCCAAAGACGTCATGGACAATGCAGTGAACGGGCGAATGTTCCGTGGTGAAATTTGTGTTTGTTGGAGAGGAGAAAATTGACGCTAGAACTTGAATGAAGGAGTGTGCAACCGTAGAAAAAAAGTGCTGAGGAAAATTTGTATATAATATCAGGCCTGATGAAAGTTGTAGAGCAAAATTCAGAGGGAAAGTGCTATTTTTATCTTTCCAAACCCAAAACCTGCGTGAGTCTGAACAAAAAGTTGAGAGAACTGCATGACGTTGATTGGCTGAACGCTGTCATCCCACCGGCGGCTATAAAAGGCCGGCACAATCGACCAGACACCATAAAATCTGACTGAATCATGGAGGCCGTGAGAAACACTGCCGCCTGGCGAAGAATGGGCGAGTGATTGACAGCCCCGTGCGTACCGAGCGATCTTGATTGCCATGTACACGGACTTAACGCAGGTCGGGAATACGTTATTCAGATGTTCACACTGGATGTGCTGGATGCGTTACGGGTAGAACCTGTTCATGAAGCCATCTGGATGGCGTATTGGACATTAGTAAGGGATCTTTGTCAAGCCCGTGACCCCAAGGACCACCATCGGCTTATTTACAATGACATCTGGCATGCAGTAACGGTTACGGGAGCTGCTATCATGGTTCGCCTTCTTCGCTATCACACGTGAAGGACACACGTTAAAAAACCAATTCCAGTGGCCCTTTTTAGGACCGAAATTCTTCGAAAGAGCACTTCTAACAAATGCACAAAAAATGTACTTTATGTTGTTGTTGTTGTTGTCGTTGTATGTGTGTCGTTGTATGTGTGTTGTTGATCGGGCACCGGTAATCCTGGTTCAAGCCGTGAGAGCCTAGCAGCCTAAAAAAATAAAAAAAAAGTCACAGGCGGTCAGTTAAATTCCTATACGGATACCCATCAAGAAAAAAACAAAAACGAAAAACAAAGTTCGCGCATATCCTAGATAGACAGTTTTACAGCTATGGGATGCTGGCTCGAATGCGTATAGTGTTTTGTATTTGATTTGGCACAGGCTTAATTTTTTTCACGGGGCCCTGCCTTTTAATTCCACTTGGGTCGGTGTACGAACATGGCCGGTGCAACAGCGAATGGGATGCTGGCTTGAATGCGTATAGTGTTTTGTATTTGATTTGACCCAGGCTTAATTTTTCCACCGGGACCTGCCTTTTAATTTCACTGGGGTCGGTATACGAACATGGCCGGTGTACCAGGGAATGGGATCCTGACTTGAATGCATATAGTGTTTTGTATTTGATTTGGCCCAGGCTTAAATTTTTTCACCGGGACCCCGCCTTTTAATTTTACTGGGGCCGGTATACAAACATGGCCGGTGTACCAGGGAATGGGATCCTGGCTTGAAGGCGTATAGTCTTTTGTATTTGATTTGACACAGGCTTAATATTTTTCACGGGGCCTTGCCTTTTAATTTCACCAGGGTCGGTATACGAACATGGGCGGTGTACCAAGGAATGGGATACTGGATTGAATGCGTATAATGTTTTGTATTTGATTTGGCCCAGGCTTAATTTTTTGTCCCCCGCCGCAACGCGGCCGAGGACTTTAAAATGGTTCTTGCTTCTTTGTGTCCGTGGATGTCCGTGAATGTCCGTGTACGTCCGTGCAAGTGTGTTCGAAGCGATAACTTCCTAATGCTTCGATTGCATTCCTTGCGACAAGACACCATTCGATGTTGCATTTCAGCAACATCTGCCTGAAGGTGGCGCCACTGGGTTGCTTCTTTGTGTCTGTGGATGTCCGTGTATGTCTGTGCATGTCTGTTCGAATTTTCCGCAAGCGATAACTTCCTAACGCTTTGTTGGATTGTTCCGAAATTCGGTATACGCATTCCTTGCGACAAGACGCCAGTTGTTATTGCATTTCAGCAACATCTGCTTGAAGGTGGCGCCACTGGGTCAAAATGGATCTTGGTTGTTTGTGTCCGGGGATGTCAGTTTGAATTCTTTACAAGCGATAACTTTCAAATGCTTTGTTGGATTCTCCTGAAATTTGGCATGTGCATTCCTTGTGAGAAGACGCTGTTGTGTACTGCATTTCAGTAACATTTGCCTGAAGGTGGCGCCACTGAGTTT
Organism: Hanleya hanleyi; assembly: GCA_036873755.1. Classification (NCBI taxonomy): domain Eukaryota; kingdom Metazoa; phylum Mollusca; class Polyplacophora; order Lepidopleurida; family Hanleyidae; genus Hanleya; species Hanleya hanleyi. Next base: position 16,376 of record JAVTVY010055191.1, read on the forward strand.
CGCTGAGACCATTTTTAAATCGTTAGGACTGTAGATGTACCATGATACAGGACCAGGGGGACAAAAAGTGCACCAGGTTGATAGGTCTGCTTATGGCGGTCAACGGTGGATTTATTCCTAACAGCTGATCTCAATTCAAAAGCTGTACCCACACATTGATTTGGATTGATTGTTGTTTACTGGGTTAATACATCTTGGGACCTGGGCTGATGAGCCCCATAAAATTACAAGGCCTGACACATATGACATAAAAAATTAAGAATATTGCCATAGCAGTGTTTATTTCCAAAAAATAATAATAATTTTTGACACTTACATTAGAATGACTTGGTTCCACAAAGTGAAATTTTCCAAATAATAATAATACTTTAACTGTTGTTGTCCCCCGCCGCAACGCGGCCGGGGACTTTAAAATAGTTCTTGCTTCTTTGTGTCCGTGGATGTCCGTGTACGTCCGTGCATGCCTGTCTGAATTTTCCGCAAGCAATAACTTCCTAACGCTTTGTTGCAGTGTTCCAAAATTCGGCATATGCATTCCTTGCGACAGACGCTAGTTGGCATTGCATTCCCTTTTCTGCCTGAAGGTGGCGCCACTGGGTCAAAATGGGTCTTGCTTCTTTGTGTCACGGTCGACATCTGTTAAAAATTTTCACAAGTGATAACGTCCAAATGCTTCGTCGGACTCTCCCGAAATTCGGCATACGCATATATTGCGACAAAACGCTGGTTGCTGCTGCATTTCAGCAACATCTGCCTGAAGGTGGCGCCACTGAGTTTCGCTTCTTCGTGTCCGTTCCATTTAAAATGGGTCTTGCTCTCTTTGTGTCCGTCTGTTCAAATTCTTCACACACGATAACTTCCAAAAGCTTTGTCGGATTCCTTCGAAATTTAGCATATACACTCCTTGTGACCAGACGTGGGTTGGTATTGCGTTTCAGCAAGATCCACCTGAAGGTGGCGCCACTGGGTCTTGTTCCAATCGTCTGTGCATGTCCGTGGTTTCCATTCAAATTCTTCACAAGCGATAACTTCCAAATACTTTGTTTAATTAGGCATTTCTAGGGATGCCTTATATGTTTGTGATTTTCTTCTTTCTTCTGCTTCTCGCTGTTAGTTTTGAATTTCATGTCGCTTTAAATGACAGACACCATTTTACTAAATTTTGCTGTCCAGTCCTTCTATTCCACATCATATGATTTACACTAAAGCTTTTGCAGGAACCATATTTTATTTCAAAAGTATAATATGAAATAACTGGCGGGGGAATCCCCGCAGTACCAAACCCCTGTTACTTTTGAATTTCGTGTCGCCTTAAATGAAGGACAACATTTCCTTCAATTTTTCTATCAAATCATTCCATTCCACATCATATGATTTACCCTATTTTTATATGAACTATATTTTATTTCAGAAGTATATGAATTATCTGGCGGGGAAATCCCCGCAGTAATTTCCCCGCAGTACTGAACCCCTGTTTTTTTTTTATTTCGTGTCATCTTAAACGAATGACAACATTTCCTTCAATTTTGCCATCAAAGAATTGTATTCCACATCATATGATTTACCCTAAAGCTTTTGCACGAACCATATTTTATTTCAGATGTATAATGTGGAATACCGAACCCGTTTTTTTTTAAATGTCGTGTCATATTAAATGAAGGACAATATTTCCTTCAAGTTTGCTATCAAATAATTGTATTCCACATCATATGATTTACCCTAAAGCCTCTGCACGAATTATTTGTGTCCACACGTGTAACTTATTATATTGAGTCCCGAAAGTTTGGCGTTTCGCCAACTTGCGCCTACATGTAGCACCACCTTGTGTCAAATCTAAATTTGATTTCGCTCATCGGATTTTTCTTCAATTTGATATTCAGATACCATCCCATGATATGTCCCTTGGGATTGTATTTCGCCTGCTTCTAAATACTGGTGGCGACACCTCGTGGAAAAATCTGAAATTTGTTTCTGGCAATAATTTGACAACTGCTCATCAAATTCTTCTCAAATTTGGTATTCATATGGCATAAGATGTCACTTGGAATTGTGTTTTGCACACTTGCGCCTACAAATCTCAATTTGGTCTCCGGGCAATAACTTTAAGATCCCTCTTCAGATTCTTCCCACAGTTCGTATGCTGATACATGTACCATGCCACGAGATTATGCTTGGGATTGCGTTTTGCCCACTTGCACCTACAGGTGGTGACACCTGGTGGCAAATTTAAAATTTGTTTTCCCGACTATAGGTTAATGATGCACTCAGCTTCTTGTCAAATTTGGTTTGCAGATAATATGCCTTGAGATGTCACTTGGGGTTGCTTGTCGGTTACATAATTTCCATGCTTCACTGCATGGAAACAATATCACAGAAGCAATCAACGCTCAGTCAACCGTTCTGAGTTGATTTTAAAACTTGGGAAGGCAGAAAGATCCTTCCGCATCCAACGCCTATGAAGTAGCAGTTGCCTCCCTCATGTATATCCCCCGAGACCAACAATGCTAAAAATATTGCTGCCATTTCGGCGGGGGACTTAGCATCCTCTGGCTGCTTGTTCACCGCGGCGTACGGATCAAAATATTCGCCCTGGTCTTCTGTCAAATACACACCCACCCAATGTTGACCGGGACGATCCATCGGATCCGTGTTGAAAACGTAGGCGGCGGTACACACACGGTCTAACGGGGAAACGTTTGGGGGCAAACACCCCTGGAAACACCATACGTGTCCATGGATCGTTCTCTAGCACGGTGGTAATCTGGTCTGTGTCCATGTTGAGTGGCATAATCACACAGGACGTAACGGCTTTTATCTATTTGAATGATGTTGTCAAACTCAGCGTAGCAAATCATATTGATCGTTCTCGGTAGAGGTTCCCGAATTGAAGTTCCAAGCGTAGGTTGCCTTTCTTCACGAGACTCAGCTGATGGTCGTTGTCCAAGGTAGGTGTGAGATCGGAACAGAACAATGTGTACCCTTTCCCGAAATAGTCTTGACTAAGCATATTTCCTTCGACCTGGTTGATTTGCCCGGTCGCTGCAAAGAGGTTCAGATAGCTCTGGATGCAATTGCTCGTTCCGGACTTGGGTTGTAGGGGGCGTGCTGAGATCTGTTGTCCGTCCACCTGCAGGGTCAGGAAATTGGTGTTGAACGATTTTAGGTTGAACGGATTCCTCGTGATCGACCCATTACAACTGACGTTCTCCACACGGACGAGGGTCAGGCGCTTAGGTAAGTTCCCCAGAAATAAATTTTCTTGGTTGGTTTTAGGGACGGAAAACAATTGGTTTGTACTCGTCGGAAGGGGTATTGGGCTGTTTTTTTCTTCTCCATGGCTCTGATTTGACCTAACTGTACACCTGGGTTCGGTTTCACTTTGCGTACAGACTGGCCTCTTGGATGACAATGTTATACTCGACATCGTCATTCATCAAGGCAAACCCCGTTCAAGAGGTAGCGGTCCTGCATGAATAAAACTGCATGCAGATTTCCCATCATATCGACCGAGTGACTTTGGGGCGTGAATGCCAATCTGTCCGTCCATCCAAGGTTATCAGGAGTCGCCCCCATCTTGCCTGGGGTGTCTCGATAGAACAACGGTGCTGTCAAGTACGACTGTTTAGCGTCACGCCCGTAGGATAACAGTGTTTCGATGTAGGTCCGGTGAGGGTACGTGTTCGTCGACGCACTCACAAATTTATCACTGAGCGATATATCCACTTGCTGGTATAGCCAATGGAGCCAGGGATTCATCGGAGCCACTGAAGCATCTGCGTTGAGGACCGACCCATCTTTGGTGATTTTAGCTTTCACGCACAGGTACGTATACTATGTGCTAAATCCAGGTGTGGCGTATCAGCGTTGGTGATGGTACATTCAGTGGGTCCTGCGACTGTGATGCTGGAAAGGGATAGATGTTCTACCCATTGTCCCTCTTCGGCACTGGTCTGGGTAGGTGGTACGGTCCACAAATCAAATTCACTGTTGGTAGAAAGACACGACTCGACGTGGATGAAAGCTATGTTTTACGCAAAGATGTCTCGCTTCTTGGATGTGCGATGTCGCTTGCTCAGCCGTCGACTGGTGCGTGGCCTCGGGACTTTTATGCTTTGGCTGGATTATGAATGACGGACTAGACGCTTGTAATTGACGCTACGCGTCATCATCGGAAGAAAAGTTTTGACGATGCTGCCAAGCACATTGCCAATCCCATGCGCGCGCTGAATACGTCTTCCGCTGAACACGGCTTGTATGGACTAATGATCGACGTAACTGGATGTATTGCATTGATAAGGCACCTTCATTATGCGAAGTGAACCGCTCGGACTTGACGGAAATGAAGTGTTAGCACCACTTTCCCACGCTCGAATGCAATCGGTTGACTGGTATCGTCTCTTATATCGATGATGATGGAGATAATATCGGTCTGACCGAGCGGTAGATAAAGAATGTGCTTGAAACTGTGTGTGACCTGATCGCCGTACTTGCCTTTCACCAGGCAGACGCGTAGTAGAAGTACGTTGCTGTCTCCTACAATGCGTGCATCGACCATGTCTGAGTAGATGTACAGACTATACAAACCGCCACTTATGTCCATTGTACCGTAGGTGGACTCGGCCGTGAAGCCTACTTCGGTAGGCCCTCGTACACATTATCACGCAGTCCTTATATACTTATAATTTATAATTTGTTTTAGGACGTTGCTGTATTCTATACCCATGTTGGCGGTCAGCATCAAATGGAACTTCTAGTTGTATTCGTTAAACGACAGGAAAACGGAATCTTTGAACGGGAGGGATACTGTCTTGTTAGCCACCCAGCGACCGATCTTACCCTCCATGAGATCGGGCAACGCCTTGATGAACACTTTGAGAGTGTGGTACTGGCCTTGAGGGAGTACAAAGAGATACGTCTTGCTGGCATGCGTGATCAGATACCAAACCACCCCCTCTTTCACGTTGTACCACGTATACGGGTACTGGATATCTGCCAGACCACATTCTCAACGACCAGGCAGATGCAAGGGTTGCGGTAACTGTGTTTCGTAGTGAGTTAATGTATTGCTCGGAAACTCGTCTGCCGGGCAAGGTGTGAGGTAAAACATGTCGACTGAGCCTCTCTGCCACCGCTCCCGGTATTAATAGTTGTCCCAGCCTTGGGTGCTTGTGCACGGTATCGTGATCGTCGCGGTGACTTGCTACGTGTCATATATCTTGATGGCCGTACTTTTCAGGGATGGTGTTTTAAAGGGGCGAAAATAAGGTGCCCGCCGTGGTGGTGTTTGGGTGGTGTCTCCGGTCCCCACTCGGCTTGCCAAGTCCGTAGGGATCGCGTCTGTCGTTGTGACTTGCGAGGTGCGTGCATCGGCGATTGCTGTTGTATGGCCCGCTGCATCCAAGCCTAGCGCTGGTGGTTCCCCACCAATCCCCGTGGTACATGCATGTCTTTCAAGCCTTGAACAAAGACCTCCCATTCTTGAGGATCCGTTGACGCATAAAGTCATTCACTAAATCCGTCATGTGTGTATCGGGGACCACCGCGTTCTGTACCAGTAGTTCGCCTTTATCATTCCAAGTCATGTTTGCATGGTGCATAGATAAATTTCGACGATTCATAATCACAACTATAGCTTCCTGACGTTTATAAGTTCCAGTCAAATTCCTTGGCAGCATTAGAGTACTTGAATATTTTGGTGGCTATATATTTAGTATACTGATATGAAATGCAAGGAGATTTTGTGAACTTAAATGGTTAGGTACAGCGTTGCGTACCTCTGGATCACTCAGGATTCGAGGTAAATTGATAATGTCCAGTCCTTCATCCAAGTAGTCGAGTTTCAAGAAAAGCCGATTTTGGAATGTTTCGATTATGTTCACTGGACGATACAACCGAAAATACGCTATATCTTGACTTGCTTTAGTGATTTTGGGTGGTATTATATTTCCTGAAGACGCAGATTGTTGTATATCTCTGACTATATGAGTTAAAGCTCTCAGAGGTAACGCATACAGAAATGTACGTTAGCTGTATACTATTGGGTGTGTTTATTAAATCCAGTAAGTAATTTAAAGTGTTATGATAGTGAATCATCGAATTATTCAACTTTCTCCGACCATGACTGCGATGTCTCCGTTGATGGGGTTTAAATAGCTGTGTAATATTGGATATATTTGAATGGCGGTTTGTAACATTGCCGAACTCACTGACATTATCATTTAAACCATACGGAAACACTGACCCAAGTTCTAGCATCCAGAATAGTTCCCGCTCTCGGAATTTTCTCTCAAATCCAAAGGGAGAATTCTTGGTAGATGGATAGACGACGGCTATGATCTGAATACTAAAGTTATCCCAGCCACGGTCGGGTCCAGAAAAATGCTAACCTATCAGCAATTGCTTTTTCCCAACTGATTTTCTGTGATCATTTACCCTAACATGGAGACTTTGGATGGTCTTGCCAACATACTGTTGACCACACGACTTACAGGAAACTAAATAAATACAGTTTGTAGTAGAACAACTAGGATCAACATAGAGGTTTACAGAATATGAGTTACCAGTTAATGCGGAACTAAATGAAGATGAAGTATTAAAGAGTGGACACGTGAGACATTCACAGTGTCCAAACTTAGAAATTTTGAAATCATTACATGTAGAATTCTGTGCTAAACAATCTTCAAGCGCAATATTACAAGGTTTGATGTCGTGACCCCGCTTTGCTGTCAGAAATATATCTGTCATTGGATTGAAAAGGGTTTTAGTGCATTTCGAACTGTTAGAGACTCGGCCGAGGAACTGTCTTACAATTAGTTTCTTTTATCACTTTCTTCATCATGAGTGCAGGCATGTACAGGGGCCCCGCCTTGGGGGCAACTTGTCCACCAGCAGAATTCTGGCATACACGGGTTTCAATTACAAGCGTCCGGCCCGTCATTCATAACTCAGCCGTCGCCCATTAAAAAATATCCGCGTCCATAATCCAAAGACCTATTGTATATTCCATATAACAGTATTAGCACCAAATTCAAAAAGACAATCATAGTATACAAAAACATAGCCTAGTTTCCTGCAAGACAGCGGTCAACAGTTTTCAATGATGCCCGCAAGAGATCATGATGTTCCGAAAATATCAAATCCGTATCGCTGATCTGTATATTCTTAACCATAATAATCGTTGTAAATTCGTCATCTGGAGAATAATTTATCTCGGTCACGCTTTGATTGTGACTGTTCATATGAGCACCATGATGATCTTGAAGCCTCTAGCCTCAAGGTTGAGCGAAATTAGACACAAGTTACGAAACGTAAAGCCATAGATCTTGCACGCTACGCTCGTATTTTGCTATCAGCATGCGATATGTATCGCCAAATTTGAGAAACTTCGAGTGGAGGCGCTTGGTGGTATAGCCCTGTTTTATAACTTTCCGCAACAATGTTTTGTGACGTTGATTACAATTGTCACATTTAACACAGGGTCTAGCAAATGCTACTGGGCGACATATATATCCGCCATATGCAGGCCCCACTGGAATATTATTGTCCAGAAAGGGACAGTTTAAAATGTCAAAATTGTAATCATCTCTTTTGTCATCAAGTCGTCGAGAGAGAATGTCCGCTTCATTTTTATAGAGATATAGATCTACATATGATGTGTCTGTATGACTATCTGTAGTTTCATTCTAATCCAGTGAAGGTGGATATATATCCTTCACTGCGTCATTTTATATAGCGATTATCCACAGCGAGAAGTTCGTGTATATAGCGCTTGGTGAATGAGAAGGAACGGGATTTGAATGGATCGGTTTTTGAAAGCGCCTGCATATAGTCATATTCATAAGAGAACAGATACAGGTCAGCCAACAGGGGTGCAGAATATGTTGCTGATATATTGTGTTGCCAAATTTTAAATAGATATTTTTAATGAGAAATTCAAGCAACTCTATAGACAAAGAAGCGTCCCATGAATGTTATTTCTTGTATGTAGTAGAGCGAAATAATGCTTTATGGCTTCCGACATTAATATATCTACGATCAGTTTTCTTGAACACAGATACTATTAATGAACTCAGACGAACAATAAGGTCCTGATGAGGGATTGTAGTATAGAGAGTCGAAAAATCCCATGTGGATACATGTCTGTACTGTATGTGACCTTTAGCATCGAGTTCTTTCGTAAGACAATACGATACGGATTTGATATTTTGGAACATCATGATGTCTTGCCGGCATCATTGAAAACTGTTGACCGCTTCTCTCTTGCAGGAAACAAGCCTATGTTTATGTATACTATTGTCTTTTTGAATTTGGTGCTAATACTGTTATATGGAAATGGAATAGGTCTTTGGATTATGGACACGGATATTCTCTAATGGACGACGGCTGGATTATGAATGACGGACTAGACGCTTGTAATTTCAATATCCACACACATTCAACGCCAGAGTTTTCAGAAATAGTGGCGCAATACCTTTCCCAAAATGCTTTTACCTCCTGAAGGGCCCTCGTCAATAGGGTTGAATGAAACTTGGCGGTGCACCTTCTAGATCCTGCTATGAATCTAGGTTTGTATGGTGATTTATACATTTTGTATGTCGTTATGACTGGTTGGAAGACAAACACCCTGAGAAACGTGTTGTGATTGTTAAATAAATCTTCCAGAGTAAATGCAGTTTGGGAGTAAGTAGACGTATTTGATTTTGATATGTTTACACTCAATTCTTTGATCAGCACCTGCTAATAGTAATATTTACATATGAATATTATATTATTTGGAGCTTTGTCTGCTGGGACTATGACGAATTTACTCTGGAGACTTGCTAGAACTTTTTGCGAATAAAGGCTTCAAATGCAAACCGCGTGCGATCGGGGTACATCTTTCTCGCCAGGTGCAGCATTTCAGTGGTATCTCTCGGGTTTTTGAAGACCACCAGGTAGTGGGCATTTAAGCTGATGTTCCGATGTTTGTTGTTTTTACTGAACAGATTCTCCATGTAGATGATACTGAGACGATGATGATGGCTGCCTTTGGTGAAGAGTTGGGTGACCCGAGCGTCGGTCTCCGCCATGAGATCATCCAGGACCACCAAGGTGTCCGGTTCCAAATCAGCCAGGTTGGGTAGCCCTTTCACGAATGTGATGTTGGGCAACGATGCATACGCCGTTCTCCGTAACACCACACGACTCGGACAATGGGTGGTGTAATCATGTTGTCGCCGTATTGAAGGAGTTTCAGGACGAAGTGTGTTTTGCCTGATCTCGTCGGTCATGCGATGAAGCAGGCGAAGGAATGTTGCCACCTCGGGTCCATGGTTGGAGGTGTATCCGCTGTCGTGGTAACCCGCTCTTGTAAATTTGGTACGAGTGAACCGGGGTCGTCGGTGCGTCAACGTTGGTCGCCGTTGTCGGTGCGTTACGGCGTTCAGTGTGGGTGATGAAATCCGGTGGATTTTCAGGCGTAGTGGGCACTGTAATAGTTGGTGTGGAGCTCGATGATGATGTGGGCTGCATACTCGGTGTGGTGGGGATGAATGGGCTCGTTTCGATCAAGGGTTTGACTGGTGTAGAGAAGGTCTGTACATCCGTCTGAATGGCACTCACTGGTAGTTTTTTATAGAGAGATGAAGTACACGACGTCGTAAGACACACCTCCATATAAAATGCCCAGCAGGGTTAGCAGTGTCACCACAAAGACCACTTGCGCTTTGCGCGTTTTGGGAAACATGATGTTCAGAGGAGGTAGCTGTTTGTCCATAGCACTGTGTTGATGTTCGAGCGTGGAATGAATGATACCGGCTGTGGTTCCTGGATTTATAGCCGTTTCATCTGGTTGGCCGGGACCCAGGAATTGAACGAGCTTGGCCACCCTTGCCATTTCACGAGATGCACCGTCTTACCGCGACGTCGCTCCGTTTTCAGGACGCGTTCCACAGTGCAGTAGTTTGTGCTGATTTCATCACGGGTTTTAACGTCGTAAAACGTTCCTAGCAACGGTTCCCATTGAAGTTCTTCCAGTTCATGGACACGCGGCTGTCAGGGTATGCGCTGTTTGATCACAAAGTGCTCATCGCTCCAATTGGGGAGGTAACTCTTCTCGAACTTGCCCTTGACATTACTGATGCGCACAGGGTCGCCAATTTTGAATACCTCCTTCGATCGTGGGTGAGGATGAACGAGGTACAAGACACGCCGGATATGGGTTTCATTGCCTTCGGTAACGGTGATGGGTGCTCTCTGTATACTTCGGTGATAGTCTCGATTGTAACCCTCCACCAGCTGGGGGAGAACATCGATGTACCGCCTTGTTTACTTGTACGTGAAATATTTATACATGCGGCCTTTAACGTCCGATTGAACCTTTTCACAACGGAAGCTTTCGTCTCGTTGTCGTCTAGAAGACCTTATGAACTTTCAGAAACTGTTGGAGGGGTCTGTTGAGGAATTCCGCGCCTTCGTCGCTTTGCAAATACAACGGCTTGAAGATGGGCTTGAACGCAGCCACGAGATTCTGTCCGATTTTCGTTCGGATGGATACCCCCCCACGCATACTTTGACAGGATATTCCCATCGTTGTGTTTGGCGCTCATATTGACCAACCCGGCTTGCCATTGGACATCTATACCTCCAGCGATGACACGGTTACGTGGAATATGGCGACGGGCAGCTCGATGTGAGGTATAGGTGTCTTGTTTTTTCAACCAATCACGGACTTGAGCACGTTGTAGCCCCTGGGGCTTGGCCGCTCGATAGAGAGCGGGCAATGCACTATACGCAGCCGGACTCCCGGGGCTATAATACAACGTATCCAACCCTTCTCAAAGCTCTTCATATTGAATGACACAGGGGGTCAGTGGCCTTCGTTTTATATAAAGGTACTCTGGGTTGACTAATTAGCATAGGCGGATAGTCTATGGCATCGTCGTCTGACTGCGCTTCATTGATGTGGTTGATAATTTGTTCGTTGGGTTCTGCTGCCGCTTCACTCAGGACACGAGCCCAGCCCAACTCAACAGCTGACCGCTCGTGCGGTGTAAACAGCTGGTCCACAATAGGTACCACTTTCTCGAAGGCTGTCCACAGATCAGGGTCTAGGGTGAAGCTTCGCGTAGGGTCCTGGTAACGCCCCAGGCGTGCGAAGAATGGTCCACGGTATACGTAGATGGCATTGTCTATGTGGATGAGGTTGCCGTCGACCTCACCGCTCAATACCCGTTTAAATTTGGTCCAGCCGTCATGGTGTAGCGTAACCGTATTCGATATGGTCTCAGCGCGCGACCAGCAAATATCCCCACGGTCTTCCACGATGGTGACTTTGTCTTCATAGACGTGTAACCCCACCTGGGGTGTAGGGGGAAGGACGGCTCGTAGGACTGGTGACATGGTTGATCGAATGACGAACGGTGAATGACGCACACTCTCACTGACGCTCGTATTTATGGCCAGGTCCCTTGGTGACATGGTTGACCGAATGACGAGCGGTGAATGACGCACACTCTGACTGACACTCGTATATTTATATAGCTACGTAGACGTCTCGTGGCTCCATTGAAAGAGCTTATTCGGTCGTATAGACCCTGGGGCATATGACCTCTGTGAGTCAAACGAGCAGCACGTAGACAAAACCGATTCACGGAGAATGACGTGCGATACATATTGACCCCTGCACACCATTATTAATATCCGGTTGCACATAAGCGCAAATGCCGTCGCATTGACACCAGGGAGCGCTGTTTACCTACTTGTGACGTCACTTTCGGTTCCGTTCCACCGACCGGAAGTGGCCTTTGACCCCTGCGCACCATTTTTAAAATATCCGGTATTGTGCACATGCGCAGGGGTCAAAGGTCACGTGACCGGAACCGGAAGTGACGTCACAAGTAGGTCAACAGCGCCCCCTGGTGTCAATGCGACGACATTTGCAATTAGATTACTACTGAGCATGGTAAAAAAACCTTACATTCGGCTATTTCCGTATTGGCGGAACTTAGCCTCTCACATAGAGCGCACAAATGCCACCCATAGGAAGCGTATGGGGATCACGTAGTGAGCCGGCTACGAAATAATGCCTTTGATAATCGAGCGATCCGATCGTATTTTTTGTGAAATGAAGCTAATTTTCCACATAATACATTCAAATCATACAAAAATATTTCTATGTTTAGTTGAATAATAGCAATCTAAGCCCAGATCTCACCAGCTACGCTAAGTTTCGCCAATACGGAAATAGCCGAACTTGAGATTGGTTCCGCCGAAAATTAATTGTGCGCATGTGTGATCGTTTTCGCTCCCAGAAATCCACTCGGCCAGAGGTCACTTTCGTAGCTAGTGAGTTCTGGGGCCAGATTGCATGATAACAAAATATGTAAGACAGCGTATAGTGAGCGCCTAAACAGTCATTTGCGGACCAAGCGTGGTATATTGCAGGGCCTGTTTCTTTATTAAATATTGCTTACAAGGGCAATTTCAACAAGAGTGTAAATCTGGGAATTTTATAATGGGTTTGACAGTCTCACGGTTTTCCTTGTCTTGGGGAAGATGAAGTGATACATAAAAACAGTATAATTGATTGGCATTGATTTATTATGTATATTTTTAATGTATTCTACAGGAGAAATCACGCCGTCTTCTGTAACTGCTCAGCTCACTACTTTCGCGGTTAGCCTCGTGCTGGCTTTGTTGTTCGTACTGCTTGTCAGCTGGTGCAAGAGAAGAAGACAAAGAAGACCAAGATACACCCCCGTACAGCATTACGGTATGTGTTTTAACAGTATAGCGTAAAATCCGTCCGAACAGGAATTCGCCCTTTTTAACCCCTAACCTCTGGATTTGCCTTTGCTTCGGATATCACCCTGGAACGACAGATAAATTTGCCCGTGTTTACAGTATGCCAATGTACACTTCAGGTTCCCCGGACCTTTTTTACCAAGTTTTCACCCACGTGATATTTCAACCACAACTGTGACCAAACGGGCAAACTCCGAACAGCGCATGCCATTTGAACGACTATCGTCTGGCTACAAGCACTTCCCGCAATTAAAAATATCGTTAACACGCTCTCAGCGTTGAGATTACTCCGCAATGTATACCTTCATTCTTTCCGCTAAAAGCCTTTGTTTCATCAACCAAATATATCCCAAAAGTATTTAAAAACATATCTTACACCGAAAAAGAAGTTAGATTCTTGATATTCTCGCCGTCCTCAACGAATCTATTTGCGTAGGGGGATGCATATGTGCGTGATTAGTCCCATCATAACAAACCCCTGGTCCTTGGATCTGTGCTAGAGCATTCGACTGCGGGCAGTGCTTGTAGCCTGACATGCGCTGTTCGGAGTTTGCCAAACGGGATTCATACTCATGTAAGAATCACGAGACAATGCATACAATAGCCAAGTCTAGGACAACAGTATGTCTAGACTTGTGCCTTTTCAGCGACACAAAGACTCAGACAATAGCTTCGAAGTATCTACCCCAAACGGGCCAGACATGAGGCCCACGAACAAATTACAGTAAGATTAGCATAAACACCAATCTTTCGGAATTTGCCCTTTTATCAGGTTAGGGAAATCCCGCTCTCTAAAATGGAGGTAAAAAGGGTCGTTTTCGCTCAATAAATCAGTTCACAAAATGAATTCAGCAAAATCCTCTTGAGGCGCATAGAGACATATCTATCCGCATGAAATGGTAGTAAAAATGTAAATTGTCATCTATCTAATTTGCATAATAATAGGCCAAACATCCTTCGCGCTGTTTTAACAACATTGGTTGGCTCTTCACATGGCAAATTAATTTTATGACATGGAACAATAGCTAAATCAATGCGCCTGAAATTTCGATGCATTGGTTAAGAAGGAATCAAAATTTTATTGAGCAAAAACGACCTTTTTTACCTCCATTTTAGAGAGCGATTTATAACCTGTTTTTAAGCCTGCCACAAAACTGACGTATCATGTGATGGTGCTTTCCGTCTGTCCATCCGTTCGTTTGTGTACGGTCAAAAGCTGGGACAGTTTTATCGAGCCCGTAGCGTTAGCTCGATATAGGAATCTAAATGATGTCTGTGTGTGTGTCCCTGTCCGGGAGAAGTAAAAAGCAAAAATTTCAATGATTTGGACATTTTTCCTGTCCACAGTTTCTCGGCCTCACTTTATATCTCATAATATTCCGAGTGCTTACAGCATACTACACTTATTCAACCCATCCACTACTCACAGAGCATATCCCCACCCTTGGGCCGCAAGCTCCACCCACTATCTTCTAAAGTAAGCATCGCCTGACCCTCTACCCTCATATAATCCGGAAGCTGACATCATGCTACACTTATTCAACCCATTCACTACCCTCGGAAACATGTCCCCACCCCATGGAGCACCGAATCCCACCCTCTATATTCTAAACTAAGCGTCGCCCATTCCCGATGCCCTATATATTCCGAGAGCTTACATCGTACATGTAGTACACCTGTTGAACCCATCCACTACCCTCCAGACCCAAGGGCGTAGACATGTTGTGAAGTTTGGGGGGGCTTAGGGGGAGAGTCTGAGAGGGGGGTATCCCCCCTCGCAGTGTAGATTTTTTTTGTAAATTGATGGTAAATTGGCGCTCACTGGGAGCATTTGAGCGGTAAAAGATTGTAAAACTTGAACTTTTTTTTTTGCGAAAATGTCCTATAACAGTGGCGATCACCACAGTGATATACAAGGTGAAATGATCATTCAATCCGGGGTTTTGCACTATAATTCAAGTTATTTCTTAGACAATACTATTTTGCCTAGATTGCAGGTGCGGTGCATTGACGCGTGGTTGACCGCATGAGTTTCTGTGTTCGTTCTGAAGTTGCCAAACTTATCAAAAATGTAACCTTAGTGATCCTTTCTCGGAATACTTGCGAAAATTATCCATATTCATCATATTTACAC